>SNQN01000153.1:174359-185394 GCA_008642245.1 Bassia scoparia
CTGCCATTTCCTTGTAACCCCTTGACTACATGTGGTAGATCAACCACCATGTATTTCAGCCCAGGATAAGCCTCGGCAATGGCCTCAGCCAGGGTCCCATCGCCGCCACCAACGTCAGCCACCGATTCCACGCCTTTGATCATCCCCTTGAAGTCGTCGCTAGCCAGCAGCAAGCCCGACACCAATCGAGAATCACTCGACATGGCTTGGTTAAAAAACTCGTTGAATTTCAACTCGCTAGGCATACGTTTATAAAAAGGCTTTCCTTCGCTGATATGGAAAGGAGAACCGTAAGACTCGTCTCCATTTCGAAACCAACGGCCATAATGCTGTGATGACTCGGTTAGGATGGGATCCATTACGAAAAGAGCAAAGGGCGCTTGAGTGAGAGGGTGGTCTTTCAAGAGAAGTCGGGAGTTAAGCGTAAGATCAAATAATGTTGCTTCTTCTCCGCCACCGCCACTTAAATCGGTGGCGGAGAAGAAGTTGGAGTGAACGAGAAGGCGCATCACTTGATCGAGGCAAGAGGCCTTGCTTGGATGGATTGATAGAGAACAGACTAGCTCATCTACACTCATTGCCTTCCCCTGTTTGTGCATGGCATCGGCAATTCCGAGTTCAATTGCACACTTGAGTGCCATTGAATTTTGGAAAGAATACATATGGTTCCATATGTGTGTTACAGCATCAAGCAACTCTGTTTGCTGTTCGTTGTTGTAATTTGTAAGTGGTTCCATTTTTATTTTGTTAAAGAAAAGAGAATGAGAGAAAGATTATTATTCAATAAGGGAGGGTATGTTTATTTATAATGTAATGAGAGTAATTACAAGAATAATCTACCGAGTAATGAGAGAACGATTCTCATCCCCGCCCTTGTGGCTCTCTTAGCACCAAAAAAATATTTTATAAGTTGAAATGGTTTTAGTTTGAATCCCTTATTTTGTGAATACTTTGAAAGTTTCACTGTTCTTGTTTTTGAGTTATTTTTTTCAATTGGAAAAGAAAAGAAGCAAAAAAAAAAATCAAACAAGTCCGGTCCAAGTCCAAAAAATTTAAAATTCCGAACTTTCGGTCCAGCCGTTTCCGATCCGATTCTGGACCAGTGCTCAACAACCCTACTAACATCGACTCCACCCTAAACCACCACCAAAATTGTCGTCTATCTATCCCCGATTGCCCCATTCCCTCGTTCGTCGACCCGAAAACCCTAAAACACACCTTAAAAACCAACTCGAAAACCTTTAACCAATTTTTTGGGTTTGAAACCCGATTTTATTGGAATTTTGGGTGGGTTTTAGGGGTTTAGAGGTCGGCGAATGAAGGAGAGGGTTCGTTGGGAAGGGACGGTGGTTTCTTTGGAGATTTGTAGTGGGGTCGAGGAGGGGCAGTGGTGTTTTGCAGTAGGGTAAGGTCGAGTGTAGATTAGGACCGTGTGGGGGAAACACAGTGGGGGAATGAGAGGTTGGGGCGTAGGTATGGAGTTTGTCATCATCAGTGGAGAGAGCGGGAAGACTTTCCGGCGCCAAAAGTGGGCTTAGCCGTCGTTGGAGGTAGAGAGACTGGTTGTGTGATGAGGGAGGTTCTTTTAATTCGTTGACTTATTGTTAGGTTTTTTTTATCTTTGTTTTTATTTTTAAAGTTAACATTAATTGATAGTTAGGTTAGGTTGAATGGAAAAACATAAATAAGATTACAGATGCAACTTTTAAAAAACTTGAAGACTACCATTGATATTTGTAAAAGTACGAGGCTACCATTGAGAATTTCTCTTTTTTATCCTTACCCGGAATAAGGTTGATCATTTCTAAACCCCTAAAATTTGGAAAAATATTTATGTTACCTAAGCATTAATTAATAGCATTTATCTACATCAACAACATGTCATGATTCTTGGTGAACGATAAATGATAATAAAGAAGAGGATTAAGGGTATGTTTAATTTTGTTTAACTAATTTTTACTTATTTTCAGAAAAAATAAGTTCAGATGAGAAAAAATAAGTTCAAATAAGAAAAAAATAAGTACAATGCAGAAAAAAATAAGTTTAAAAGAACAAACTGAATATTTATCCCTATCACAAAACGACTTCGAAAAAAAAAAAGTTAAGTTAAGTTTAGAAAAAATAAGTTCATATTAGTATAGATAAAAAAAATAAAGTTAAGCTAAGTTTAGATAAGTAAAAATAAGGTGTAGTTGTTTTTTGTTTTTAACATTTTCTGATTTGATCTGAATTTTTCTTATCTGATTTGATCTGAATTTTTCTTATCTGGTCTGATCTAATCTGAACGTTTCTGATCTAATCAATACTCTTTTTTTTAATAATAAGCACTAGAATGCTTAAATAAGTTGAAATGAACATAGCTAAGTGTCTCATTGGTCAATCATTTAGGCAAAAGTTCTAATCGTGACAAAGATCTTACAGGGACGGTGATGAAAATCAATCCCAAAATTTCTTAAAATCGAAAAGTAAACTCATACTACCCGAGTTATCCTCACTCTTTGGTTGTAACTTGTATATATATCTTAACCATGTTTATTAATTCTATATGCACGAGTTTAATTAGTTGGTCTGACACAGTCTAACAAATTTTACGGTCACTGTTAGATAATTAACCTATTTCGTATAATTTATGGAAGAGATATGATAATCGATTAAAATAGTATAGTGCTGTAGTTAATTTCAGTCTCCAAAGTTGTTACTCCGTACTAAAATAAAATCAAATAACCAAGAAATTAACATTTTGAAGTCAAGAACTTACTCCCTTTAATTTAAATCAATTGCTACATTTGTTTTTTGACACTATTCATCTAATGTAGTTTGACCGTATTTATTTTTATATACATAACTAAAAACATAATCATGTGAGATCTTGTTTGATTCGTCTCGACGAATATTTTTAAATATATAATTTTTTCAAATATATAACTTAAGATATAAACATTTAAAAATGCGTCTCGACAAATGTAAAAAAAGCAAATGTAGTAAGTAATTGGATCGGAGGTAGTAAGATTTTGTTAGTTGACTTTACTCACCCATTTTAACTTTCCAAACTCTTCCATTATGGTCTCATTATGATGAGGCTGATAAGTGACAACTCTAAAATTTAACTATTAGCTAATAGCAAGTGACAGCACTGATTTCCGCACTCCAAATATATTTTCGCACTTTATTTTAGCCGTCGCTATAATGGAGTGCGGATTGCACTATGGAGTGTGAAAATCACTGCTCAGCTAGTGAGCCTAGTGTCCCTGAATCACATTTCAAATCTTTATTTTCCCATTTATGAGAGTGATAGTTAACTCAAGTAGTTAAAATTTTTCGGTTCCAGAAAATTCTTATATCGATTCTCATTTTCATCCTTATAACTCTTCTTTTAGTACAAAAAAATACTTCCCATTTGTATAATAGCAGAAAACTGCACTGTTTGCTCTGATTATTCCTTTTACGGTGGCTGCTAGTTGTACGATTCAGCTTGATTTCCATTATTCTGAGCTTGAGGTTTCTCGTTAGCTACTCGATACTCCCCTAACCTACCCATGGCTCGAGATAAAGATGAGCGTCGGGCGGCATCTTTTGGTCTCGAATACCCAACTATTTCGAGTGAGCCAGAGCTGCCAAGCAAGGCTCCAGAATATATTCCACCACTCACGATCAGTAAAACGCAAGGCAAGTTTATCAAGCCAATCTCTAATATGCATGCTCTCTGCTTCGTGAGTTGACAACCTTAAAGGAGACGACTTCCACGAGAATCTAGCCTTATTGCACTGGAATAGCATGTGACTGATGGTTTCAGGATACTCGTCGTAGGTTGGGCATGTTTCCTTTGTTGTACAATAGTGACCTTACTGGAAGAGCTCTATTAATCACTTTCCATCCAAAGAGTTTAACCTTTGGAGGAAGTTCACACTCCCATAACCTTTTCCAGATAAGGTCCCCTTGTGTTTTAGACGAAGAAGCTTTGTCTTCATTCATGACCTGCATTGCCACTTTGTATGCACTTCGAACCGTGAAAGCACCATTACTGCTATATGCACAAGACCAAGTATCTTCGCCTGAAAATTGAGGAATGATTTCGGCTTTAATTACTTTGACTTCCATTTCATTAAAGAGAGATGACAACATAACCGCATTCACTAAGGAATTTGCACATTGTTAACATTTTAGAGAAAAATTCGTATTTGTTTTCAATATTTTTATTTTACAGTACATTTATTTAAATTATTTGATGAATTCATCAGTCACAGAATTATATATATATTTTGTACCAGTATATAAGTACAAAAGATAACATAAATAGTTTGAACAATTGTAAACATTTGCAAACACAGGGAGGTTTTGAAATGATTAAAAGATGTTTGTAATCAGCAATTTGTTCTAGCCTTTGTTGGACTTAAAAAGTGTTAGTTATTAACCCTATGTCTGAATGAATGAAGGAAGAATAGAGGGATAAATTTCTTCTTCATTTGGATAACAAATGGAAATTAGAGCCTTGGAGGGAGAAAAATGATGGAGGGTTATTGTAAAAAAAATTGATCTCTCCAACAACGAAATATCTGAAAGACATCCATCATTCAATCCCTCTCTTTCCGCTCTCCTCTTGCTTTCTTTTTTGCTCCCACGTAGTTCGCAAACAATTGCCTAAAAAGTGTAACGAAGGCCTAGTTTTAGAGTAACAGAGTCAGTGTAGGAATGATTACGAGGATAGACTTGGTGAGTTCCAATATGCAGCAGTTGTGTTCGTTTCTTCGCAAAGAGCTTCCTTGGGTTGGAGGAGTATCTGCTAAGGATTGAATCGAAATGTCATGGGTTACTCTCTCTTTTCTGGGACGGTATCCAATGGAACTCACATAAGTACTACCAAGAAATATGAAAATTAGCAAGGAAAGAAAAATCAGACCAATGTCAGGAGCCCAATTCCATACACCGTTTAGAGCTACTAGAAGAAATGTTTGAATGGGCGGATTGGACAGGGAACTTGTTTAAGATTGAGTACGATTTAAAACGCATTGCAAACAGAGAGAGGGAGGGCAGTCGAGCAATCATGTAGAATTATCAAGGACGATTGTACAAGTTGATATGATAAGAAGTACTACTAACATAGAACTTGTAACGTACTAACAGTCTAGCATGTACACACCAGTGCATCACTATCAATCTAAGAATGTAGTGGTGTAATATCCCAAAAACTCAAGACACCAACATCTATTGCCCAAGGGAAATCGTGCTTCGAGGGCAAGAATCTCAACCTTCCTAGTATTCCAGCCTACAGAATATAAATGACCAACAATTGTAAACACCAGATCATAGAGCCCATAACATAGTAACAAGACGTTTGAACCTGAAGTTACAGCTGATTTTTCATTAATTCCGTATAACCAACTTACAGTACAGACATGGCTTGTTACAACTAGCACCTTTGAATTGAATTAAACAGATGATACAAGCATATGAATAACAAATTATGCTGAGTTATTGACAGGATGTGCAACTAATCCAAAACTTGGACAGGAGCAAGCTTAGCAGGTTAAGATCCTTTTAGATCCTTTTAGACATACACAGACGAGCGAATAGGATGACAGGGTCACAAAGCCGAGGTCAAGATTCCATCAAAACACGACAGTTGAGGTAAAGCAAATTGCTTTGCCTCAAGAACACTCGATGGATTTACGAGCACACCTACGAACCCTCCTGTTTTAGATCCCATAATTTATAGTCAGCTATCTAACCAAGCAAAATTTGACAAAAATATKAACACGTCAAATTTGAGATCTTAAGAAAGCAAAATAAGACTAATAGTAAAAGTTACAAACTTGTTATAAGCCTGAATGTCATGTTGGAACATTTGAGCAGCCTCAGGATTTGCTGGACTTGAAGGATTAGGGTCGGTTAGAAGTGACTGCAGAGAAAACCAATACTCATAAATAACCTTTTTCTATAGCATCAAACATCTGACCCCGTGAGAAAAACAACCCCACTGATCGAGTCATTTGAGTGTCAAGAGTCAAGTCTAGTGTACCTGAATGGAAGTTAAGATTGTAGCTACATTGTGACAAGGTGACCAAGCATCCTGGATGATATCCATACACAAAGTACCGTCGTGATAAACTGTGCATTTGATAMAGTAGAAAACCCAAACACAMTCAGTCCCATAACAAAAATTTCCATAATAGTCTAACACATTCATAAGATGCTTCCACAATTGTGTTAACATAAACATATAGCAACGAACAAGACTCGAAAATCTACCTAGGGTGAAAAATTAATTGCTAGGTAGCAACAACCTACAAGAACAATGCATATCAGCCAGCCTAACAAGCAGTGTTGAGAGCAATCATTTGAGACAATTAGTTAACCAACACTGATGGGAGGATWACCCGGAATGATCACTTTTGGTTCACGTAGCCGACCTCACTTATGGGACAAAGGCTTTGATTTATTGAGTTAACCAACACCGATCACGCTCACGATCAAGAACTGTGTAATATGATCCTAATGCGTATGAGGCTAATCCTAAGTGCATAACTCGTTAATTAAACAGAGCACGTCAACTTAAATTCCACATCTTGATTCAATCTAGCTCCATCATTTGCAAGTGACAAAGTAAACTCAATCCTAATAGAGTCCCTCAATTATTGAACATATCATAKATGTATTCGATCAAATTAACTAATCTACCATCCTAGAAGGCAACAAGATCCCAAAACAAGAGTGTTTAATTTTATGGAAATAACACAAACACCAAATAAGTTAGCAAATAGACTTAATTTCCTGCAATMTGCAACAGAGGATAAAACGAGTAACTAGAAAAACCAGAGATGATGGAATAATTAGTTAATTACCATTAGGGTGAAAAATATCAGAGGTGAAACGAGCTCTGGGAGGCTTTTCTGGGTATTTGTCAGAGAATGTCAACCTCAAACCAAATACTCCTCCTGCAAAAATGACACCCTTACTAAATTTACTCCTTTAGAAACATGATAAAAACCCAGAAATTTCCCAATTGAAGCAGAAAAAAGTCAGAGATCTGGGGTTCGAATCTCAGTATTACCTTCCCAAGGGGTTTCATCAGGGCCGAAGATGGTGGCGCTCCAAACAAAGAGATTGTCATCGGACATAGGACTCGCGCTACAACCCTGAAACGTTGACTCAAACTCTGACCCATGAGTTAACCCTAAAAAAAATCAAAGAAAAAACAAGAAAGAAAACGAGTTGGATTGATTGGTTTCAGACCTCGGGTGGTTCGTTGATGATGTTCTTGAGATCGGACATGAGCCGAAGCTGAGCTGAAGAAGATGAAGACGCCATGTTTGTTTTTGATTTTTATTAAAATAAATGAAATTGGGAGATCTAATGTARATATGGAAGGCAAATGGGAAGGAAGAACAGAGAAAAGGAAAGATTAAAGATAGAGGAAGCAGACAAAAGGTAAGGATAAGGATGGAATCAGAGGGAATGAGATGCAAGAGATGGACGAGAGAAGAAGAGGAATCAAAGAAGATATTTGATATCCTCGTCTCTCTCTCTTTCTCTTTCTCTTTCTCTTTCTCTTTCTCCCTAGTAGTATTCTGTCTGACTTCCACTTTCCTCCGTTTCTTCCACTACTCCTGCTTTATCAGTCGCATATCAATTTCTGTGACGCACCAATTACCGCCGGTTAACCTCCCATTATTTGCTATCGAGGCAACATACTGCTTATTCATTTCCAAATTGAGTATTCAACCACAAGTTATTTTACCGAATTCTCTGGTCTACAAAATTATCATGTAACTTACGATATCATACTAACTAGGTTTTTTGTATGTGACATCGCGATGCTGTGCTTAAGGCTTATGAAAATTGGCTATTAGAACATCATTAAAAATAATTCATAGATATATGTCATCAACAATAAATGTAAATATGTATAGCTAAATTGGTAGCAATACAATTATTTATTGAATTATACAGGTCTTTTTTTTAAATATGACCTTGAATCATAAAACATTTAATGACTTCCATGGTCCCTGGTGGTATTAATCACTTTATCACTAATTAAGTTACATAAAACTACAGATTTCATATTTTAACTCGTACACTTACAAATAGAAGCCAAACAGGAGTAATTTAAGACACCACAATTTTATTACATATCTTATTTTCACGAATATTCATTACCCAAGGGTAATAATTAAAGGCCTACTTTTAATAGGCTTTTAAAAATGGTAATTAGAGTGACACACTTCCTCCGCCCTTGGCCCTTATATACTCTATAGAGAATTTTGATTCTTCAAGGTTTTGAGCGGTTTAAAAAAATGCTGTAAAAGCGATTTTTGTATACGTCCACCACCCGTTAATTTAAAGAGGCAATTAGTCAATTAACCACCACCTCTGTGAGAGACTTACTTGTTTACAATACCCTCTGCTCTTCACTTTTACCACCAAACATCTAATTACATTTCATTTCAAAATATCCACCACCAACGAATTTTGCCAATCTCCGTATTTGATGGGCCTGCACTCTGTCCCTACATATTACTCTTATTTCACCCAATTTCCCACGACCTTACCTCCCTTCTAGTCCCTTTCAACCCCTTCGCAATCCTGTTTCACATTTACATTTCTTCCTCTCTCCCTTCCATATACTTCAAGACCTTCCTATTCAATTTTTTTTTCCTTTCATTCGGCGATTTGGCGATACTTAAAATTCAAGGATTTTCAATTTTTTCTTGTCAAACCAACAGTTAATAACCAAAAAAGGTAAATTCACACTCAAATGGGACAGTTTAATAAAGACTTAGCATGGGTTTATGTGAGAGTCCAATTTCTCGGCAAAATTACAGTTAAGAAATAAACAAACATTGCCAGATTATGCGTTAAGGGAATAAGGAAAAATTCTATCATATAAGAAAACATCATTGGGAATCAAACATTCAATTTGAAAATAGAGGAACATGACTTATCAAGCAAAAGAGCTCTGAAGAAATCAGGGGCTGAAGGACACGAGAGCTCTTTGCGATTCCATGGGGTCTACTGCTCAATTATCTGGGTAAACTCAATTGGAGAAGACGAAGCTGTTGGCGAATTGTAGCAACAATTGTTGAAGGCAACGGTAGAAATGTAGAGGTGTGTTATTATTAGGTAGGTTGATGATAGCTATGGTTGAATTGGACCAAGAAGTAGATGAGGGTTGAGAAGAAGTGTGTATGATACCAGAAATATGCAAAATAGAAGCAGCATTATCTGATTATTGTTTAGGGATTATAGTTTACCACAACAAAATCTACATCAAAAATCACTAGGTTTCAGTTTGCTTAATTGACTATAGTTGTTGTTGTTGAGAGAAATTGGGAGTAAATACCTGATTTAATTAGGGATTGAGTAATTAATATTAGTTTAAAAGTAAAGTACTTGCTTTTAAAAAAAATTGGATGAGAGAGAGGAAGAAAGTGAGACTGGAAGAGGTGAGTATTAGGATGGAAAATCAAGGATGAGAGAAGAAGAAATGTGAAAAGGGTGAAAAGGAAGAAAAGGAATGAAGAATGAAGGGAATCGTGGAAGATTAGGGAAAAGAAGGAAAACATAACGGAGTGGGCCCCACAGATAACGGAATTTGGCAAAAATGCCGTTGGTGGTGGGTATTTTAAAATGTTATGTAATTGCATGGTGGTATTGTAAAATAAGTTAAAGAGGTGGTGGTTAATTTGAAACAGCCCTAATTGGAAGGTGGTTCTGTACAAAAAATCCTTTGTAAAATCATTTAGTACAAGTAAAACCAATTACGAAGTACGGGTATGTTTGGAAAAACTAGCGGTAGAGATAGATGCTAGCTGTAACGGATAGATGTAGCAGTTGACTAGTAGCGGTTGAAGTTGATTATAATTTGTTAGTGTTTGGCAAAATAAGTAGCGGTTGAAATAGTGTATTATTAAAAATGTTATAATTATAAGAGTAAATTGTAGCGTTTGAGAAAAGCTACTTCGGAAAGCTACCATTAGTAGCTTTTGCAAAATTCTATCTCAAACGCTACAAGCTACCATGAAACGCTACTCATTCAAACACTGCTATTTAGCTACCCCATAAACTACATCCAAACATACCCTACTTCGTAAGAGTATTTTCAATTCAATTTAAGTAAAAAAAATTTAATACAAGTCAATAGAAGGACTTATTTACTTCAACTTAAGTTTCTGAATTGCACTTTCTTATTTTATAACATGATTTTTCTTCGCAAGGGATGCTCACTACTCGCTAGCAACATTTATGGTTGTTATTTATCATTATGTGCATATCATTTGGGGGTTGAGTTCCTTTGGAAATGCAAAACGAAATCCACAAGTACTTAAATTACAGCCCATATTTTGAGCAAACTTCCGTTAATACCCTTGCCCCACAAACATATCTACCACCACCTCATAATCACCGAACATCCAAACTCACCCATTCAGACAAACCAGACCACACCTTGCAACCAATGACCATCCAAACTCATAGCTACAAGGCCCACAACCACCAACCCACCACACCGCCGTTTTGTCGCCTGAAATTGGCAGCCCAATCCATGACAGCCACGCCAAACTAAAGTGTGACCCTTGTTTTAATAAAAAACAAAAATAGAGGTGGCTTGCAACTACGCGGTGGTTGCTGGTTCTAGTTGGCCTTGGGTAAGGGCTGCTGGTGCGGGGTGGTTAGGGAGGGGGAGAAGAAAAAATATATATAAAGTATTTTACGTGAAAAGTGAACTTTATTATTAATATTTGTGGATTTCGTTTAGCATTTCAGTGTTAGTATCATGAATTCATAATGGCAACTTCGATTTATGGAAAATTGAAATTACAATTATGAAACTAATAAAAATGTGCAACTAGTGGGTAGTATATATACGAAAGGAATAGTGATATGGTGATTCTAAGGGTTGACAACCCTTCCAATATTGAATTTTCATTGGTCATGAAAATATTAAAACACTAGATTAACCCCGTGCGTTGCACGATTCATATAGACTATATATAATTATTTTTTAATATATTTTTTTAAAGGAAACATCTATAACTTATAG
>SNQN01000153.1:190004-204361 GCA_008642245.1 Bassia scoparia
AATATATAATTCACTATGGTAATGGATTTATTTATAAATTTAAAATTTTCTATTAATAAGAATATACTACGTAATATTTATTTATTTTTATTTTTTAGAAAAAAGTGTAGTGATAATTTTAAATTTTTAGTCCCTAGGAAGCATTTAAGGCTATATATTTAAAAAAAAAGAAAAGAAAAAATGATGTTATTTTTAATTTTGGAGGGAATTTTTTTAATGAGAAGTTGACATGTGTATAGTGAAGATGTAAGCGGGTTTTGCTTTAGTAATAGTTATTATAGATTATTTTATCAATCATCTCTCTCTAATTTATTGCACATATAATAATATTTAATTTTCTTGCGTCTGAGAGTGTTGATAATCTAAGGTTACTCAATCATTTTCCCATACAAAAGATTTGGATTCTGTTAGCAACTTAGCATGGACACTTACGATTCGTGCAATATAGTGAGGCTGTGGGAGTTATTATACTGCAACTTCCAAGACGTTGAGTATTATGAGGACTATTATGTTTTTATTTGCGAGGAGCCGAGGACCGTCTATCACAGGAACACATGCTCACAGGCCCACAATCAGTTAACTTCAWTAAACCAACGGCCTAAGCCCAGCACTATTATAAGTATCTAAAMTCTTATGCTACTTTTATTCYWAGTAAAACAATTGAACTACTCCGTAAAYAGARCGAAATGTAACGATATTGCTAACGGACGACYCAAGRCGTTAGTTAARAACTAAATATATTTTTTAAAATGKTACTCYCTCCGTTATGCTTTATTYGAAACASTTGAATATTTTACTTCTRATAAATAATGYCAATTATTTCAAGTAAAGCGTAACGGAGGGAGTATAAATTTTGRAATGCAGATTAAAATCACACGTCAATCGATGTAATTAATGTTTATATTCACTTAATATTTCCACTTTTAGGTTTGTTATCTAACGCTAAGGYGTGTCCATAAAATTTCCAATGTTCCAATCGTTGAATCTACGACTACAAGAACAGTAGAACAGTACAATACCACAAGTCTACAAGAGACCAACCAGCTGTAATGCTGTATGTATCGCTGTAAGTTGGATGTGCAGTATCTCTCCGATCTGATCTCTGGTACTATGGAATTTTAGCGGGTTCAGGTTACAAGTTACAAGTTAAGAAGAATACACACATACAGTAAATATTAGAGAGAGTTTGTGTAGTCGTTTAATAACAGCACGTGTGCAGCGTAGAGTACAGGGTACTATTACTCATTTGATTATCACTATAAACACTTTCCTTTACCTCTTTCCTCTATTATTTACTTATTATTTATTATTACTCTCATACGCTACCATCCATCATACTCAATTACTCATTATGTTATATATTTTGCTCCTCATATCTTCATCAGATCATCACTACTGTTTAGTGCATGAATTATAAACAACAATCACTGCTTTCTATTCATATATAATATCTTCACTCTATATACTGCGTAACCATCAAACCATTATTATATACTCTACAACTCACAACATTACATACACCTGATTAAAAAAAAACCTTAGTATGCATCAGAATGGCTGTTCGTTTCACTGTCATCTTCTCCTTATTCCTCCTATTATCCACCATTCAAGGTAATATATTATATAATTTCATTTTAAATTTCCTACCCTCATAATTAATTACAGTGTAATGCATGCTTAATTATAATTATTTGTTTTGACGAATTGAATTGAATGCAGGTAGTTGCTGATAATGACAGTCCAAGCCACCCAAGGTAAACTAAAAACTAAAACTCCTGCTTTTATTATACAACGAGTATGCATGTATCAGTTGAGTTTTGAATTAATCAGAGTTTATGAGATACGTTTGTTAGTGGTTGTTAATGGAAATATATTGTTAATTAATAATTAATGTAGATAATAAAGAGAGAGAATAAGTGATGATGACGATGATGGTAGGAGGGGGAATGGGATCAAGGCCTCCAAGCTGTGAAAGAATATGCAATCATCATCATCAACATCATGTGGGCATTGTCAAGCAGTTCAAGTGCCTACCTCAATTTCAGTCTCACTTGCCTCAATATCGAGTATAGACCCATCACTTGGAAATGCAAATGTGGTTCTACTCTCTTCAATCCTTGATTAATTAATTCATTAGCCCATTTTTTCACTATAATAATAATCAACCAACACCAACATATATATTATAATATATATATCTTCATGTTTTTGCTTTTATTTTCTGAGCTCCTTAGATTTTGTTTAAGTACTTTTATATTATTATGTAATTGAGGTATAACATATATTGTGTTAATTAATTAGTAGTCTTACTATTAAATTAATTATAAACGGGAATTATCTTACTATAACAACGTTGCAGACAATGATCTGATCTCTTTTATGTTCTTTTCTGTACTTTTATTAATTTCATGATTTGTTTATATATGATGATGATGATCACAATCTTACAATATCTTCTTCACTCCATCCTATGATTCTATCCAGTGCAATATCTAGGTACTAAAACTTGAATGAAGTAGCATAGCCCTAATAAATGAAATTAAATTATTGATACTAAGATCTCAACTAAGATGTTTTCAACTTGTTATGAAACTTATGATTGGCTTGTAGGCATTTGGTTTATTTGTAGTTTTACTAGATGTACTTGAACAAAAGATTTTTCATCTTCTATTTGTTTGATTGTGTACTTGAATTTGTTCAATCCACATTAAATGCTACTCATTACTCATTAGTACTCCGTATTAATTTAGATTTTTAAAATGTATCTTAATATTATTCTTTTAAAAATAATATAAGGGAGTAAGAATATGAAATATATATTATACATGAAGCTAACTTGTGTGCGGTTAATTAGCTGATCCGAATTTGGGTTCATTTTAGATGTACGACAGTTGGTAGTCAAATACACAAAGCGAGGAATTCATGGAGTGTATATTAGATATCCAAAAATGGGTAAAAAAATGAAATGATGTTTCACAGAAAAATCAATGAAAAGTTGATCTGATGTATCATTGAATCCTGTATTTTTGAACAAATACAATCAAGATCACAGACGTGACACTACGTACTGCTAATCGGAGTATAATTAATACAAGTAAATTAAAAAATATAATAATAATAATGGGATAATCTGAGCAAAGCAGTACGTCTTATCATGTTAAAAACTTATTATTGAGATGACTTGACACCGAGGTTSTATCATAATTCTACGCGACGTACGTCTTTCATTTGCCTTATTGCATTCAAATAAGTTRGTTGTTCATTATTATCTCTAATCTTGTCGCATAATTGTATGTGCTCAGATCAATCATCAAATGATCTCACCTTATCTTCTCAACAACTTATACCACTCATCTTTTTAGGAAAAATAAATTCGATCTTAATATAATCAATAATTAAGACAGAATAAAATATGTTCATCAGATCACTAGCGTTTGTATACAAAAATATAACAAACTAACATGGGTGGATTTGATGAAATCACACGTTAATCAGTGTTATTTTTATTAAACATGTTTATTTAATGGCTTAATGCTAATGCTAACTTGTTCCTTAATTAGTTCTTATATACAACCCTAAGTGTTGTATTTATCAAATTTCAATGCATACTTCAAACTCAATGATCATATGTACGATATTTTATTTTATTTAGTATGTAACACTTGGTAATCACTGATGATCATATAGTTAGTTATGAATTGATCGACAAGCACACTTGACTAAAAGAAGATAACTAAATGAAGTTATGTCTATATAGCACATTTGTCATCTTTGCTTTATCTTAAAGCTCATATGATATATCCATGTTCATGTACTTGCTTGAATGCTGTGTAATTGAATAGATACAAAAACTGACGTGCAATAACAATAAGGGAAATGAATTCAAAGCTATGATATCCAGATTCGATCAACGTTTAATTGATGGGCGCCACCACCATTAGAGTTCAGAGAAGGTGAAAATGACATACGAGTGATACGACTACAGACTACAAACTACAAACTGCAATTTACTGATGAACTGAGTSTATGGAAAGCAATTACGAGTTGGATGGCTCATGGCTGTATTGGATTCTGATTCCTCTCTTTTCACCCATGTTACTTGTATCTGTTTACAATATGAATATATGAATGAATAACTAGTATTATAGCCCGCACGTTGCTCCGGATCATACATTTTAAAATTAATTTTGTTTATTGATTGATTTTTCAATTTGTTATCTAAGCAATACGTTAAAAAGAGTATATAGAGTCAATAATAAAATTTTGTTGAGTGGTAATTAAGTATGTACCAAGTTGTCCAAGTATCAATTTCATAATTAAATTATTGGGTTCGAATCTTATTATAATCTTAATTTTTAAAAAACCTAATTAAATACTTAAAGTGTTTAATCATACATGGCAATATTGTACATTTGGCAAAATTCGATGAAAAATAAAGTTGATGTGTCAGCTTATATGGCACATGTACATCGCTTAACACGCTTTTTAATATATTTTATTTATAGATATATTTTATAGACAAACTGATTTAAAACCGTGCGATGCACCATACTTATATTAATTTATGAAAATATTATGAAATTCTAAAGAAAACTTTATATTTTATTTGATTGTTACTTGGAACTGTTTTATGTAGTGTACTTAGAACAGTAAAACACACGAAATTAAAGAATGAAATACAGAGCAAGTTGAATGACAACGTTTAAGTTGTTTACTTCGTATATAGAATGATATAAAAAAGAGTGAAGATTAACATAATACATAATAGTTCAATTTATTGATTTTTTTTGTTTTACGTAAAATTACATAAAATGCAATTATCTTTGTAGTTTTAGAACGTTTTAATAAATATAATTTATAATGCATTTAAATTTAAAGCTTAACACGAAGTAGTTTATTTAATTTTTTATGTATATGTGACTCCCTAAAAAATAAAATGTAGAATATACGTGAAATGCAATTATTTTATCTAATTATTACGTGAAATTCGATTAGCTTATTTAAATTATCTTCGTAGTTCTAGAAGCTTTTTTAAAATTTATTTATTTTGTAGTGTATATAAATTTAAAAATATTAACTTATTTAGGTTTGTTAATGCTATAGTCGTAGTATGTTTATATGAGGTTTATTGAAATAAATAATTTAATTTTGTAATGTTTTTAAATGTAAAATTAAATAGTTATTTAATTTAATGTTTTTTATGTAAATCTAGATAAACGCAATTATCTTATCTTACGGATTAGTTTTTACATGAAATTCGATTTCCTTATTTAGTTTGGTTATATGATGTTTAGTTGATGTACAGAGTAGATAATTTAATTTAATATTGTAATGTATTTAAATCAAAACTCTAATAGTTATTTCATATAGTTTAATTTATTATGTGTTTTATTGCTTATTTAAATTAAGTATTTTTAAAAATTTCATGAGTTATTGACATCAACCGTGTATGATAATGTAGAATTTTTTTATTTTATAAACATTTTAGTATATAAAATTTCTGTTTAAAATTGTTTACGTGAATCTAAGATTTTTTTATTTTTATAATTAATAATGAAATGTATTTAAAGTTAATAAGAAAATTCAAAAATTTTATGATTTTATTTTTTAATAGTAGATACTCCTCCTTCTTGAAGATATTACCGGGTTATTCGTGTTTTATTTGACTATTCCACAAGTCAAGAGAATCCTTGTGAATAACTATCAATTTAAAAGAATAAAATATAGTCCAGTAGAGTCTTGTGTTTGACTCGGATTGATGAATACATCAATTAATATTCAATCGTTATAATTTTTACAAATATACAACTAAAGATATGGACGATATATAATATGACATTGGGAAGCGTATAAATAGTGACTGATAACTTTTTCAAGGAATAGAGGGAAGTATTATTTTTTAATCCAAACTTTAGTATAAAAAATCTTTGTTTGAAATTGTTACGTGCATAGTAATTTCTATGGAGTAGAAGGTGATACGTGTCGTTTACCGTATTAAATTAATTATTTATAAAACCTATTTAGTCTTCAAAAAATTAATAAGTATAAAGGGCAAGTAAAGGGTCGAATCCACAGGGAAATTTAAAGACAATTTTACTTTTAAATCAAAATTCAATTATGTTAAGTACAATATACATACAATATATACAATATTTACGCTATTTACATATTTAACATAGGGGGGGTTTAATGTCGTGATTAATTTAATAGTAAAACTAAATCTAAACTACTATTTACATGTGAATGTCAAGTCAAGTCGGATAATTTCCACCATTAAAACTTAAGAGCTAATCATAATATTGAGTATAAAATTATGAATCAAAGGTTGAATAATAGATTAATTGTAGCAGTCTTGATAAGATTCCACCCTATTTTCCTTATTTAAATAGTATGTGAACTTAGGCCAACACTAATTCTAAACTAGACTCGCCATCGTAAATATGATCGCAACCCACAAAATGACTACATCTAGAAGCAATATTAAACTAGAGAAGAATCAATTAACCCTAATAAATTACAACATAGGTAATTTAATAAAATTAGATCAATTTACACCCTAATATTAATTCAAACCATTCGCAGACCCAAATGTAATATTAGTCGCTAATTGTATTAATGCAATTTAAACTAGGCCAAATCACGTTAACTAGCAATTTAGATTTCAATTCAAATATATAAGATATCAATATACTCGAACATATATATGAATCATAATAAATGTAAAGTTGAATACTATAAACAACTTTATACTCAATAAATAACCATAATTAAATTAAATTCAAGTCTAAATAGATTCAAGATCACATGTATTGATAACAATATAGAAATTACAAGTATAATCAAAGAAGTAGAGTGGAGAAGTAATAATCACTATACTCGTACAATCCTAGCGTCGTTTATACTCACGACTCCTTACTCCAATTGCGAACGACTAAGAACACTTGATCGCTTCCAAAACTCTCTTGATCTTAAAAACCCTAAAAAATCTGACTATACTACATCCCTTATTTTGTGAATAAAACTAGGTATTTATATACCAAACAGAATTACATAAGATATATTGTAAAAAAAAAATAGGATAGAATATTATTTTATTTTCTCCACATAATTTTCGATAATGTTGAGAGATATATTCTGTTTCTCATATTCCGTCTTCGTAATTTTAGGAGTATATGACGCTACTTCAATCTTGTTGTGCGTGGGCGATTTGTTGTTATGATGATGAAATTGCGCTTTATCCTTCTATTCCTTGTTGTTGATTGAGTTGGCTGTTAAATTCGTTTTTTATTGTTTTTTTTATTTTCTTCGTTATCTTTCTTAATTTGCCACAGCTTACTACCAATTATCTTTTGTTTTCCCCTGAAAAAACACACAACACATTATTAGTATCAATTATTATTAAAAATAACTATAAAATAAAATAATGACTTAAAATAAGATATAAAATTATAAAAGTACTATTAATAAAATAACTACAATAAGACAATTATAGACTAATATTAGGGATTAAAAATATCATAATTTATACACTATCAGAAGGTTTTTTTTTAAGAAATTAAATGTTATTTAAGTGTTTGTTTTAAATGATGTAGTATTTAATTTTAAATTTTAATTGATTTAGTTTTTTTAATGTATTATTATTTTTAAATCTATACCCTTTATTATATAAAAATCTTGCTTGAAATGTAATGGTGCATAAATATGTTCTAGAAGTTTTTTTTTCAAAAAAATGTTATTAAGTGTTTTTTTTTAAAAAAAAATTGCAATGTATTTAATTTAAAATTTAAATTTAAAGTTTATTTACTTTTATTCAATTTTTTTTTAAAAAAAATATAAGAGTTGCTGGACTTCATAGTCCGTGCGATGTGAGGGTTGACACGTGATCATGATGAATGTGTATCTATTGCATTCAGCATCAGCATCATTCTGTTTTTCGTATATAGTTACAGATAGATGAAGTAAAAAATTTTTACCACCACACAAGCATCATGGGATTTTGGATCCAATAGTAGAGTTTTTTGTACAACTCTACTGGATCCTATATTCTATGAACGATTATTAATCAAGTGTCAACTTTAATGGATATTGATTGTTTCCAACTTTCCACTAGTAGTGTTATAAATACTTACATCTCACGAGCTTTAGGCCCATTTGACACCATCCAAGTATGCAAACACACTAGTATAATATAGGCTTTGTCTGCTCAAGGTGCAAAGCTATATTATACAAACCCCCTCTACATTGAAGATACAACCCCTCCATTGCTTTATTAGCTTGTCAAATTTATATCTATCTAATTTTATTTAATTAATGATTTTTATTTTTAAAAATCATGCATGAGAGATAATAGGGGGAGGGGAATAAATCATATGCCACATAAGATAGGGGGAGGGGGGTTGTATTTTGCTAGGTAGGGGGGATTGTACCTAATAATTTGCGTTGAGCAGTAGGACTACTAATATTGGTACTAATGGTCAGCCCATGAACCAACCATGTTTATAAAGAACTTTCTTTATTATTAGGCGAAAAAAAATTACACGGGTAATCCCATCTTTTTGGTGTATTTCTTATTAATCCGACGTTGCAATTAATTTCAAAATAATCTCATCTTTACATCCAATCTTCCCATCATTGAACCATTACCCGATTAAATAAAATTGGTGACCTTCTAAAGAGTGTCATATGAACATTGACAAATTCTTATTGTTCATTCTTTTTTTTATTTGTTACATCTGCTCCCTCTTCTTCACACCACCACTACCCATGACAGAGCCGTGTAGGCCCTCACAGTACTCGCAACTTCCTCTCACTTCCACTTGCAGCGCCATCCCTCGCAATACCTCCAAACTAAGGGAGGCAAGCAAGATGTCACGAAACAGAAAAAGTGGGTTAGGTCTGAATTTTCTGACACGAAAGCGAAAATGGGTCGACACGAACACGAAAAAAATGGGTTAGGTTTAGGTTGAATTTTTTGACACGACCCGATACGAAAAAATTTCAAAAATTTTATATGGGTCAACATTTTAGGTCAAACTTTGTTTTTTAATCGTTTGTAATAGCCATTCGGACGATGCTTTTGATGACCTGTAATAGCCTAACGAACAAAGACTATGATGGTTTGTGGTGTGTACTTAAGTACTTTGTAAGTTTGTATTATTAAGTATTAATATTGTTAGCTAAAAAAATTCAGGTCACAACAATCTAAGGTTGACCCGAAAAACCAGGTCATATTCGGGTCAACCTAACCCGATTTTTACAATTATATTTCGAAGCTAAAACAGGTCAAAATGAGTCGTCGGGTCGACCTGAAAAAAGCCAGGTCGGGTTAGGTTCAAAAAATCAGGTCGGGTTAGGTTAGGGTTGGAATATTTCGACACGAACACGAATCTGACACGACCCATTTGCCGCCCTTACTCACAACCTCCTTCGATGCCATCCTCGCACCTACCCTCTCAACCTTCGCACCACCAGCTTCTCTTGCACATCCTAACTGTAGCACCGCATCCCACAATCACTCGCCTCCCTCTCTTTTCCATTGATTGTTGTTGCTACTACTACTGCTGCTGCTGCTAAAAAGGAAAGAAACCGTATTCAATTGCCCTACACCGCTTCAAATACTTCTCCCGTTTTCACTGAGCTGCGACCGCCACCATCCGACCAGGAACGAAGTCAGACAACCCAGAATCCATCAAAGGAGAAGAACCCGTCAGGTCAACACACACATCCAAGCCGTCGTCCCAAGATTAAAGCAAAACATCCGTAGGTCGAAGAGCCTAGTCGATCCCATCAGTCAACCCAACATTTACCTCCTTGCGAGCAGCAATCCCAGATCGATAACAGACGTTAAGAAGAATATCGCGGACAACATTGTGATGGTGCTTGATACCCATCAACCCGAGCAGGATACAACATGATCCCCAAAAATATCTCCGTCAAAAACCCGCGAGCAAGCAGAGCAAGGAGCTGAAATGGAGAATAGAGGAACACTCAATCGATAACAAAGAACGGAACGATAAGTCTTACCGTTCATAGTTTGGCCCAAACCAAAGATCGGAACCACCTGAAGTCAAGCAGAAGCGTGATCTCCCTGTTGGGATTTCCACAAGGCGCATAATCGTTAATATATATCACCATTATCATCAATATTATTGTTCCGGGCGATGGGAACTTAAGGTATACGGGTGTGTGAAATAGGGTCACATACGAGTCAATAGTCCTTAGCTCGTTGGGCAGTTGGTACACGTCCACGTCCTTCAATATGTCACGGGTCCTACAAAAGAGTAAACGGTGACTGCCCCGGGGGTTGTACCCAGGAACGGTCCTCCGACGCTCAAGTCAGATCACTAGAGAGAGAAATAGCAGTAATAGCAGAGAATATGTCAGAATGAGTTACCTCATACACTGATTTTGAGGGCATATATAGACTTTTCGGATGGCAATTCCGTAATAAACGAACCTCCTTGGGTGATGGGCCCCGTTTGGGCCTTTGCACCATCGACTGGGCCTCTCATTTTGGACCAAGTCCCACACAACCAAGGCCATTTGTGTATTTTCACCCTTAATGGGCCAACCTAAGGGCATTTCGGTAATTTCATATATATAATTGGGCCCAGAACACTTTGGGCTGGAACAATTAGCCCCACGCTTGATATCGGAGACTTACCAAACACGGGTCCCATGTCAAGCGGAAAATAAAGAGATTAACACATACCCTTTATCCTTCAATGGCGTGAGCTTGCTGTGCAATAAGTCCTCAACTTGTTTGGGGGGCGTGAGGCTGCAAGGTAAAAATGCATGCTACATGCATGTTTAGCCAAGTGCCCAATTAGGGGCGTGTGACTGCAAAACAAAGTATGCATGGCCTAACTTTAATTCCATCATTATTACATGTATTTCACATGTCTGTATGATGCATCACACATTGTAATGGCGCCGCATTGCATGGCAGACATGACAATGACATATATATGTGGCGTGACATCACCATACATTCAATTTACATTTGCAGTTCGCGCCCACCTCATTCATCACATTTGCCAATGCCACTAACATTGGATTTTTGCTTCATAAAGCATTATATATCCATGCATATATGAAGGGGCGTTGCATGCCACTCTAGTCATCCAACTAATTGGGGCGTGAGACGTTGGGTCTCACCATGCATTTGATAAACTTCTGGCATATCAATTACACTGCCAAGTACTCCTTTCATTTTGGGTGTCCACATGCATCCGCATGCATAGCTATAGGGCGTGAGGTAGCAGGCATAATAATCTGCTGCCATAAAAGGCGTGAGGTTGCTTGCTTTTATGTAGTTGAGAACAATCTCAGTGAGGCGTAAGCTTGCAGTACATCAAATACTCTTGGGCGTGTGAGTGGTTCCCCATGCATCTTTATATTATGAGATGTTTAATCCTGCATGAGGGCGCCGCCAAACTTACACATAAAGCCTGCAATTTTACATCATGTGCATTCCATATGCTTCTCAATTCCCCCTTTTCTTTTTAGGGCGTTAGGCGGCAGTGCATTTTGCATGTAAACTTGCATTATATGCATATCCTTGATATGCTAGTCAACTACCCCTTATCTTTGGGCGTGACTTGGCAATGCATTAGGTATGCATGGTGTTCTAATACATGACATGCATACATGGCGTTTTACTGCCATTTAATACTTACATATAGTCAGTACCTCCCATTGAGGCGTGACTTTGCATAGTAATGATTGCATGTTGATGATGCATGGATATAACATGGATGTCTTCATCCATATGGGCGTCACTTTGCTCATACAATGTGTGGTACTGTGGGGGCGTTTGCTTGCACTTGCATGGTTTGTGAAGGATTATGCATGACCTATCATTAGGCGTTTGGCTTCAGTCATAGCACCTGAAAGTTGGTGGGGCGCCTAACTGCAATGTAAAGCATTTTCACGCACATGCTAAGGGGCGTCTATGAGCATATTATTAACATGGCGCTCTAGTGCCTAATTTACTTGCCACTTGCTAATCTGCGGTTAAATCTTCAAGCCGACGCCTTTTTGGGCCGGCGTCAGATCGTAACATCACTTTGGTCACATAAGACGTTTCCCGTACTAGCCAACTTTTGCAAAGTCTAACCGGGTGTGGGCCAACGCCCTTTTGAGCGCTTAGACCCAGTATCTTCATTATGTTCAGGAAAAAGCGATACCCGTATCCAGGAGCCCAAATGAGCCCCCAACATATATGAGGGGCGTATGGACGCAAGGCTTCCTAACTTAAGTGAAATCTCAACAATACTTGTTTCCAGACGCCCAATTAGGTGGGGGCTAAATGAGCCCACATTGTATGAGAGGCGTCTGGACGCAATACAAAAACATTAACACAGTGCAAACACAAACGCCCCAATAAGGGGAGGCTTTGATGCGAGCCACCATGTAATTGAGAGGCGTTTGGATGCAACATTTACACCACACATCTTAGTGCAATTTCACATATACTATATACCAGACGCCATAGGAGGGGCTAATGACCACATGATGAGAAGAGCGTACTGGACGCAGTACAAAATCAATAGACTTGCAACCGAACGCCCCCAAATAGGAGAGGGGCTTGATGAGGCCCCGTTATTGAGAGGCGGTTTGGGTGCAATATTTCACTTACACTAGTGAAATTTCAGTTATACTTGTACCCGCGCCCCAATTAGGAGGGGGCTAATGAGCCCCGATGTATTGAGAGGCGTTCTGGACGCAGCACAAATCCAAGTAGACTTGCAACCAATACGCCCAATAGGAGGGGCTATTGAAGCCCCATGTATTGATAGGCGTTTGGTGCAATATTTCACACACTTAAGTGAATCAGTTAATACTTGTACCCAGACCCCAATAGGAGGGCTTAATGAGCCCCCAGTATTGAGAGGGTCTGGACGCAGTACAAATCAATAGACTTGCAACCAAACGCCCAATAGAGAGGGGGCTTATGAGGCCCCATGTATGAGAGAGTTTGGGTGCAAATATCACTACACTAGGATGAATTTCAGTTATACTTGTACCCAGACGCCCAATAGGAGGGGGGATAATGAGGCACCCATGTATTGAAAAGAGCGTCTGGACGCAGCACGAATCAATAGACTGCGACCAAAACGCCCCATAGGAGGGGGCTTATGAGCCCCATGTATTGAGAGCGTTTGGTGCAAATTCCACTACCACTTAGTGAATTCAGTTATACTTGTACACCAGACGCCCAATAGGAGGGGCTAATGAGTCCCCATGTATTGAGAGGCGTCTGGACGCCCAGTACAAATCAATATAGACTTGCAACCAAACGCCCAATAGAGAGGGGCTAATGAGCCCCATGTATTGAGACGGCGTCTGGACGCAGTACAAATTCAAAACACTTGCATCCAAAACGCCCCAATAGGAGGGGGCTAATGAGCCCCATGTACTGAGAGGCGTCTGGATGTRRTGTATCCCATACTTGGTGAATTCCAACAACACCTRTAACCGGGCGCCCAGTAGGAGGGTGCCAATGAGACCCATATACYGAGAGGCGCCTAGGTGCAAGATGAGGTGTAATTMTYCCCTTTGAACTGCTGACTCGCGCCCATGGGGCGTGAGACCTTGTAACCTTAACACTTGTGATTTTTGACAATTGACCTTGAATGTTGACAATTGACCTTGAAYGTTGACCCTGACTTATCACGTGCTTCTCACGTGACCTTGTCTCCRARATCTCGAAAAGGCGGGAAAATGGCGATGAACAGTAATGGCCCATTAGGCTTAAAAAGCCCATCAACGATCTTYTTACAATAAATGAATGGAGAGAGAAACTATTTCCACATTTACTTATCTCATTTATCTCACTTTCTCTTTCAAGAATCCACTTTCTCTTTCTAAAATCGCCAAAAAATCGCCTTAAAATCGCCTGTGGATTTCCGGAATTGGGCGTCTGATATTCCTTAGCAAAAAATCGAATTTCTGGAGCCATCCTACCTAGGGCGTGACCTAGCAGTTCAATCTCCACCTCCTTCTTAGGGCGGCTAGTAGCAGTTTTACTTTCCAATTCCACTTGCCTTAGAGAGGGCGTCTGTACGTAGTACATTAAGGTATGCTCTAACACTTTAGTCGTTTTTTCTTGTCTTTAATAAGTGCGTCTGGACTAGGCCCCATATAAAATAAATGTCTTCATCAGACGACTCGCCGTCGTTCCCCTTCGGCCCTTTCTCAAGGGAGATAGTTGCCGGRGGGCGTGTGTTGGTCTCGGTGTGTGACGGGGAGCCGTCGGCGCCCCCGCCTGAGGCGGTCCCTCTGGAGGATGTCCTTCCAGACGAAGTGTCCTCAGGCGAGGACGTTCCTTCGACACATCCGGACGCCGTATCTGT
>SNQN01000154.1:0-15974 GCA_008642245.1 Bassia scoparia
AAAACTCAAGTCCTAAGTCGCAGTGCGTTAGTGGACCAGCGAACCTAGCGATTGATGCATCGTTGTCAAAAATGATATGTGCTAGCCATAGAAACGATAAGTCGGAATTTGGCTAAACCAAAAATAGGGCTATCAGGGGGTGCGCCTCATTAGATTACAATCCATTGGGGCACTGATGACTCTGTGCAAGTAAAGCAGAGCAAAGCGCATCGATGGGTCGTTGTCGGATAGAACGCTGAATGCATGGCGAGGGGAGGTGCAGTCGCTCGCACGCGCCATATGAGTGGAAAATGGGGCGAGGAAATCATGCCCTTCGCTATTTTTTACCTGGATAAACATAACGCGAAAAGTGAACTTGTCAGAATACATGTCAATGAAGTGTGACAACGATGGCGAAAAGAACGCGAGAACACACGCCTATAAAGGTTTATTTGGTCAGGCACGTGTCAACCGGCATCAGCAATGTAGCATGCCCCATGTAAAGCTTAGCATCAGAAGTAAACTACTGTTGGATGGGTTCCCTGCCAGCCCTTGAGCATTTACGACATGGGTGGCATACCGATATAATTGACAAAGCAATTACACTCATCCTAAAGTATGCATCAAGCAGCACATAGAGGGGCGGCATGATCTCATCTAGTCGCCATCCGATTATTTCAACAAAATGGGGTGGACGGTCAGGCCTCCTATGGCTATCTTCAAGCTAAACATGAGAGACTGGGCAAAGTTCATTGAGACAAATATTGGTTTGTCGGCTTTGGAGTGCCGCATCGAATGCAATTAGTGATGACAACTCAGCTACGACAGGGAACACATTTCAGGTTCGGTAGAAAGCGTGGCGGCGTGTAGCATTGAAATTGCTAAGACTAGCAAAAATTTCAAGAATCACCTGATTCGTTGCTCTATAGGGTGTTATACGATGTAGTACCCATGGATTGTAGACCGACATCCAGACTCTGATTACGATAAACGTATCGGTACCGCAATGATACCCTGAACTGCACATGCTAGTTTCAGACGAGGCAGGCGAATAGAAAAATCAAGAGTAAAAATCGAACCGGGAATGCCATACATACCGTACAAAAAATGAGGTAGAAACTTATAAAGGGCGCATTGGCGCTCAAGTCGGTTTCAAGCATCCATTTTGCTCTTTGGGGATGATGCAACACTCATACAATTCGTGGAGCTCATCAGTTACCTCACCATCTACTCTGGGCATACTAGCGTCCGTCAGACTTTTCTACTGTTGTGAGTCCGCTCAAAAATGGAACAGTTAACGACAGCTTGCAATGTTGATTTATTGGTATGCATTCACAAATCCAATTGAATTTAGAGGTTCCATCACTATAACTCTACATTTTTGGCAACTCGGGCATTCACTGCACTTGAACAGCAAAGTTCACGTCACGAGACGAGCCGTGAGTGGGGTCGTGTCTACGATATGATGATCACACTTTTGATGGGAGGATCGCGCTGCCCGCTGCCAGCACGTTAAAACAATGTGCAATCATGCAACTAGAAGTGATTCGACGAGGCTTTCAACAAGGGTGTAGAAAGCCTCGTAACTTCTATAGGAGAGGGTGACTTGGTTAGTTAAAGCGCACATTTGAGAGGACAAATGTTTTAGACACCACTCGTTTGCGCAAAAGTTTGTTGACACAAAGATTTGGATCAGGTGCCTCCTATAGACCTGATGTCTAAAGAGTGATTTGGATCGCTTCGATATTGGAGGGGGAGCGGTGAAAAGTATGTGTTCGATCAGTATTATGAATGGCGACGATGATGTTTGCATAGCGTCATCAAATAAGACAAGATTGAGAAGTATATTTTAAGGCATTTGTATAACCAAAAAGAGCTTAGAACGAACACATCACCTTTCACGTGCTCATAACGACCATGATGAAAAGCGTAATCGATGAGGCCGTGATTCCAACGCAAATTGGGATCTCTTAGGCAACCTCTGTGTGAAGTGAGGCGGCGCAATAGGTGACTGGACGAGATCGCATTAAATAATAATTCACTCTCATTTCCCTTTGCTGCATGTTAAAGCTCAAAAGACAAGAAAAACATGAAACAAATAATGTAAATAAATTGTAAAGCAAAATAAACGGCGTTGTTTTAAGTTAACATTATTATTAATGTTACTAAATGGAAATCTGTATAGTAAGCACTCAAGTCGCTAAATTAAAAATAAGTAATGCAGCATGGACCAGGCATACTTTGGTCTAAATTATTCAAAGTCTAAAGAAAAGTTAAAGCTCACAAAGATCTTATCGTTACGTTCCTTAGATCCTACATTTTCAAACGGTATCTCCTACGTCTGCACTGTTGCTTTGTCTTGTGTCCATTTCAAAAACATCAATCCATGCTTACCTGTCAAGCTTTCCTAGACACTTTGTCTAAATCGCAATCCTCACATTTAATGTCATCAGTCTTACCTCAACTTTCTTTTGCTAGGAATAGTCTTTTCTTAGTGTATGCATATATATAATATACAGACAAAGGTTATGATTTCCCTTAGATCACTTTTCCATTATAAGCGGGCCTAAGTCGACTCACAAACTAAGGTGCAGGTCGCTGGTCCAAAGTCTGTCACCATTGCTGAGGGCTAGCAGTAGTACATCTTATCCGACGCTTAGGGTTAGGGACAAAGGGTAGATCGGGCTATCTTTAGTCAGTCCAAGGCTCATTTCTTCTTTATGTTCGTTCTGCTCCGAGCCTGTGAGTCAGATGCAGACGTCGGCGTTGCGTAGATCGGCAAGTATGCCTAGTCGTCTTGTTAGATACGGGCGAAGTGTTCAGCGATCCGCTCATCAGATGCAATACTCCACGCTTAGGACGGGCAACGCCAAATCCATCTCCACCTCTCTAAGGAAGACGCTTAATCAATAGAGTGATTTGGAGCCTGGCGAGTATCACAGGATCTGGCCGATGTGACTGTTTCCGTGCTCTAATAAGCACGATGCATTAGTGACGGAGTAGGAAATAGAGAAGCTTCATGCCCCGCAAGTACACTAATAGTTAAAGACTCCTCATACAAAATCCGATGTAATCATTATCTCATGATAACGCATGCTATGGGAACAACCCATCGATTACAGCTTGTCATCGCATAGTATACGTAGTGCACTGGCAAGCGATCTTCAGTAACGTAATGAAAGTAAAGGTGCTTTTTGGCTGAGTAGGATGTAGAACTTTGATAGTACTTATATTCAAAAACGACATGCATAATTCACTCGGCACAAAGATCTCCCTATGTTCTCTCACAGGTAGGCAGTAATCAAGGAGAGAAAATTCCATACAGCTTATATCTGTCATGAATATAATGAATTTACCTAGAGAACTAGATACAGAGAGGAATCGATTAGCTAAGATACTCTTAATTAACTAGATTATATGATAAGTTGTAGTAACTTATTAACCATGGCAAAATATGTATGAGTAGCACAAAGTGGCATAATAGAGATGAGCAAATAGATAAACGGATGCTTGATGAGCAAGTACGTCAGAGCAGCAAATCCTCTCGCCTAGCACAATAGTAACAATGGTAAGAGGTAGTAAGGATCCAAATGAAAGATAATAGAAATAACGCATCACGGCATTGTTTTCAAGTGCTCAAAGCAGAGTAGACCTTGGAGGCAAGGCAAAAGACTTATTCGTCAGGTAGACATTTTGAGGGGAAGAATGAGATGTAATAGACAAAATAGACAAAGAATAAAGGCATTTATCATATTGAGCATCACCGTAATTTTAACCCACATTGTTCTTAAGTGGTCATTAATGGACTAATAAGATGCGTACATCTTCAGTGGCCAAAACAATAGTGGAAACGTTGCGTTGTCAAGTCCGTAGGAAAATTCGAAATATTGAATAAAAGAACTTCCCGATAAGTGATACGGGGCTGGGCGCTACGGGGCGTGATCATAGTGTGGCCTAGGCATATAGTGCTTCAAGCAATCAGGTGTAAATATTCATTAATTGTGTTTAACAGCAAAGAATGAGTGCGAGGATTCCAAAATTTTATAAGGCAAGCAAGATACAAAAGTTACAATATGAATAAGTTTTCACATAGAACCTGAGCGACAGCAAAACACTGGGCATCTTATGATAGGTCAGTATGCAAGAAATCAAACAGAGAATGAGCGGCTTGTTATCAGAGATGTAAGTTATATGGAGATCAGCGTATGCGCTGAGAATACAGAGAGAAATCAAGGCTCTAAACGCGAAGCCATTGCTTAAATAGAGAACTCTTAGCAGAAGATATACTAAGTAAAAAGGTGCATCAGAACGGAAAGGCTAGGTTTTGAGTGAGCAATAAGTCCGAAAAATACTTACGCCTCGTCACTTAAAAATGAACAGTCGCAAAAATAGAGAGGCTCACGGACAACGCTCATCTTGAGTCAGTAAAGAACATATACGCAGTAATGGAGCTGTATATTATCTGCTGATTGGAATTCATCGGATAGAGGAGCGTATATACGTAGCCATAGCAGCGTAATACGCTGCTTCAAGCCGTAGCGCGAGACTTTTCTCACACAAAATTTTATGGCAATTTGATAAACTTGCATTGATTAGTGCAGGGAGTATAATAACGTCGCTACTTCAGCTCAGAGCGTATACTGATACGACGACAAACAGGAGGGCAGCATTTTATACCTAGGCCTACTCTTCAGCAGCGCTCACTCATAAAGCTCATAAATGCGCACGTTTGTACCAATTCGAATGCTTTGAATGTCACACATCACGATTTGCTGGTGGATAGTTTAGGCCCATATTAATGTTCAGAAGCCGTCTTGGCAAGATCGGGGGGACATAATTGTATGTATAATTCGGCTAATGCATGATTGCTATTGCACTATCACGATAGTCAACGTCTCGTAAGATTGGTTATTTTTGTTGTTTTTTGTTATGGAGAAAGTCGGCTGCCTATCTCGAATAAGCCAACTAGAGTCGCATCGAGGCATAAACAGCAGAACATGCAAATACTAAGCATATATACCAATACAAAAAGCATACTTGCATTGCATATAATCAACGTCATCTATTTAAGTATATGAAAGCAACGATTTGCATGAGTCATACATCATTAACAGTTAGGCATCAAGCTTGTATATGCAAACAATATACACCGTAGTTTTCAAGGCGGCTAGAAGATGTTCTAGTAGTAGACTGGAGGTGCACCTCGCAGTACCAAAGGTCACTACATGCTTCTGATTGTTCATCGAAGCGCATACATGTGGTGCAATAATTCTGGAGACAATGATGGACGGGCGTCGCCCATGTGCATCGAGAGGCATCATACGGATGGTGGGGGCCTGAATAGCGGAAGCAGGGTTGAGACAGCTGAACTGTGATCCGGTGGCCTGGAAAAGCAAACTCGGAGATTCGAGAAATGAGACGTGAAAGAGACTGATCGCAGCAGACGACTAAGCATGACTTTGTTGACACTGAAATACAAGCAGGAATAAGGTCAATTCAAACAAGCTAACGCTAGGTTAGAACATGAACAAAGAAGCGAGGGTTGATAGGATAACTATGCCCTATATAAGGATTAAGATAGTTAAAGTGAGCTTGTCGAGCTCTTCAAGTTCGATTCAAGGAATGAATCACCGGTCTCGAACGGTAGCTCGATCCGCTGCGAGCGAGCTGAACGGCATAGAGACGGAGTGTTTAGATCACAGTAGAAACGAATGCATATGAGAGAACCAAATAAACATAGCGAACTTCATGATCCTTCGAAGTCAGGTGGCAAGGCAACGGGTAGGCTCATGCAGGCTTTATCTGCGCTTCAGGCGCGCCTACATCGCACAAGTGTACTGCCGCCTGCTAGCTGGACTCGCAAATCGCCCGATCGCCATAGTACTGTATCGCGTAATGGAAATCGATTAGCAGAAAGGAACATAACCATACATTCGCCCAATACATGCTAACCACTAATAGCGAGAAAGAAGCTGATTAGAATGGGCGATCTCGCTAAACAAACAAGTGCAGAACCAAGAAGTACAAGCTATCCGGCCCTGGATGTGCGAGGAATGAACTTGAACAGGCAGGAGGCCAGGCGTGAGGGATCAACCATCACTATACAGCACACCTCAGATATAGTAGAAGAAGTAATGATCAGCAGCATTCGAAGAGCAGTTGACAAGTGCCTCAGGCAGCAGAGGTTTGAATAGCATCAATGCATTATGCGTCGTGGTAAGTGGAATTCTCAGGACGCGACAGTACAGGTAAAATCTCACTCGATACCCCACGCAACACACTGAAATCACACACGCTCCAACACACCAAAACAACACTGAAAACATTGGAAACACAATGAGCAATACCTGGCCTCACTTACAATATTCGTTACACGAATGTGATGGAAACGAGTTAAAAGTCGGGAGTTTTCTACTTGTAGTATGAAATTAGATTATAAGAACTTCAAAATCCGTGAATAAAATGGTGTTAATTCGGGCAAGACACATCTAAAAAGAAAGTGTAAGATAGAGAATATTGATTTGGGTGAGCTAATCTCGGAGAAAGATGTTAAGAGCCTTGTTGTATTTGTCCCGCTTCAAGTCGACAGCCGAAATGCGAAAGCAGTGAACGCAAAAGACTCGTGTTGGTACCGGCGGTTAAGTATACACGTGGGGCGGTCAGTAGGAGAGATTTGCTTTGTGTGTTGTGCAACTGCAGCACGCACGAGAACGAGTTGCCGTTCATAGAATCGTAAAAGAGATGTGGGGGAAGGCAAGTTGGAAGAGTGAAGTTGATTCGGCATCAGCTCTGGACAAAGGAGAGATAATGTGGGCAGCTCGGACTAATATGGATCTAGTAAGAATGGGAAATTGTCACAAGATTGATATCGTAGAAGAAGTGTAAAGTGGTGGAAATGTGAAAGCAAAATGGGGCAGAGCATCTACCTCGTGAGCCCTTCAGATTTCGTGTTGGATATTGTTCAACGAGTGTCTATCAGAGGGCATGCTTGGGGTCTCAAAGTCTGACGTGCCTAATGGCACGAAGGAATTAGTTGAGGAGCGTGAGTATACGCGAGAGAAGAGCAGCGTATATAGCTACAATAATAAGGCACAAGGCGCCCAAACATAGCACTCAGGGATAATGTGGAGGCCATGTGGAGTCGGTAGGGAGGCTAGAGGGCCTGCTGAAGAATAAGAATAGCCGTCGAGCTGCAAAAACATCACAAGTAAGTCTTTTCCTAATTCTCCTCAACACGTTAAGTGAAGGGGGAAGAAGCACAAAAGAGTGCAAAATGGGCAAAGTATATACGAAGTACTCGAGCACTCCTTCGCGCAAGACACGTGCAGGCCTACTAGAAATCGTATATCTGCCACGCTCTCATGTCGTGGTTAGTAACGACAATCAATTGCGGGCGAAGCTTCCTCATTGCTCACGAAGCAGCTTTGAGGCATAACTAAATCCGGTTACATCATCATATTTTGCATACGACGGCCCCAGGAAGATCGGCTATATGCAATTGGCACGGGTTACAGCCGACCGCACTGCATGTGGTCACGCTTCATTGCATGGCTCATCGATATTCATTTTTGTTCTCAAACAATGGTAAAAGCTGTTGATACATCACATTGCAAGGAAGAAATTAATGCGAGGCTCGCTGGAAGCTAGTATACATGCTATCGCTATTGTTAAACATTAACATACTCGTGGCTATTAGGGGTACCCAGGCTACACATGCTCTACACTTCTCTTCTGTGTGAAAGGACGCACATATGTGGGCCAAGCAGCTGAAGAAATCTAGTTCTTGAAGCGCTAGTGTTCAGCGGAAGCGGTTAATCGCCGACATTGGTTGGTCCCTAAGATTTTACGACGGGTGAAATGTCTGGTATTCGACTGTGAGGCATAAGAAAGTCAAAAGGTGTGTGATAGTTATTTCACGCATGGAAGTGGAAATGTTGGTACGTGTCAAAACGACTGCAATAATCAAGAACGAAAGGAGAGGAGGCCGTGGTGCAGCTCTGCGATCGGCTTAGACTGGTTTCTACAATCGATTGAAACCGTCAGTAATGCTTCATGACGTAACGATGAGATTCTGGGATGTCGTTCGAGTGAGAGATCGAGGGCGATGAAAAAAGACGTATGGCTCTATGAACGTGAGAATAACCATGTTGCGTGAGTTCATAATTCTGCTGATGACTCGCGCCACAGCACTGAAACTATACATCAATAAAGTGACGCACTATCTCTAATAGCTTAAAAAGTGTAAGTGAAAGAGATATCAGGTCGTGATCAGACTTACAATCTCGCGCAAATAGAGGGCAAGACGATATATGGTTCTACCTCTATACGGGCGCCATCGATACTGATTATCTGATTCGAGCGACCTATATAGAGATGGGCATCTTTTCGCAGGGCATTTTTCCGACTAGAACGAGTAGATGTCGCTCCTACCGATTGTCTACCTCCATCAGGTAAACCGCCTATTCATGATATGAAAGAGATAATCATATCAGAATTAATGGCAAGAAATGTGTGGTAAATTTACAAGCAGATTACGGCTTAATGGGCAATACCAAACACTTAAGAGTGTTAATAGGCGCCTGTGGTAAGGAGAGTCAGTAAAAATGGTTGAGAGGTTGAGTGGCTCAACCACATTGAGGCATGACATTAACAAATGGCTTTGAAAAGGTAAGAGTAATTAAGTCGTTTGTGTAGAAATGAGAAGCATACAACATATGAATAAGGCTAAAGCAATTTCACTTCAGGCATACATTTATGTGAATATTGCTTTGGAATAAAGTTGAGAGAAGAATTTCGTGCATCGTAGTGTATAGGCACAGAGCAATTTCAATGCCACAAGGAAGAATAACATTACATGACACTGGCTTTGAAATAATGTTTACAGCATGCGTGTATGAATACAAATGTGCTCAGCAAATTGATATAAAATCCAGCAAGAAATTTTCTGGAGGGGTATGGATCAGTTATGCGTCCGATTAACTTAAATGCACAATTTTTGAGTAAAAACATGGTCGACACATTCGGAAAGCAGTGGAATAAAAATAATTATGCTTGTTGCTGGTCACTAATGGCTTCATAGCAAGGATGAATATGTTAGTTACATATCATCGGTTTATTTGTTTCAAATGACTAGGACAGCCTTGACAATCGTTAAGTAAGTCGTGAACTCATAAGCATCACATTTCTAAGTGTATCAGTGTTCAATCAAGTGTTCTTGAAAGATGTGCAAAGTTAAGTAGAGACTTTCTGTATTTATACTCAAGAATAATCATAGTTGAATTGGAAAAGTGTGTCATCAATATTCAAGCTGCGTCAATAACATTACAGAAAGGTTAAACACAGAATATGACGAATTACAGACATGTCAAATGATTCCAGCAGGAGAAGAAAGAAATGCTAGACGGCGAATGTCTCGAAAGCTTATAAGTTGTATAGGACGTCGTCATTTGGGCCAAAAGGAATTCGGCGCAATTTATAGAGAGGGAGTATGTTTGCCTGAGGATCTATATGTTCAGTGTATACAAAGGTTTCATCTCAATTCAAGAGCAAAAAAGCACAAGCATTATCAGATAAGCTAATGGTGCAAGACAATTGGCAAGCAGCAAACATCGCAGAGTCAATTCAATAGCAAGTTGAGTCATGAACATGCAAGCAATCCTAAAATATGATAAACAATGAGAAAAATTTAAGAACTTCGACAATGGGAGATCTTATACTAGAATTTAGAGTGATTCTGGTTCAATGTGAGAGAGATAGGCTTCTACCTTCTTTTGTATTAGAGTTTGTGAAGGCAACGAAGATTAGCGGTGACAAGACTTTGTTAGAGAAAAGAGCAAGCAAGCTAGCTGAATAAAGATAGCAATATAGGTAGGAGCAAATGCAATGACAAAGACTTACGAGAAGCAAAAGGCAAACTGGAGATAGGAAAATACGCAAGACAAAGAAGAATGCGATACTCACGACGGAAGATCTGCTGTATATACGAGATAGCTGAGCGGGAGTCATACGCAGGTCTTAGAGCGTAGGTATATATCTGACTTTGTGGAGCGGCACTTAGCCTTTCCATGTTGACTTTTTTGCGTGCGCGCATCTATTCTCGATCATAATGGCCATACGTCAGTTAATCAGATCAAGACACAAGCGACTCTGCTGTGTGGAATATACCTGGGACACACTTTCATAAGATGCTTGGCTAAATTAAACATTACGGACTCTTCAAGGGCCACAGCCAATATTCTACAATATAGGTTTCGCTCGCGTTTATGTCTGATGTGAATCCAAGAATTCTCCAAGGGATATCTCAATGTTCGTCGATATTCTCAAGCAACCTCAAAGCATACAGCACTACACACAAATTCGTGTTAGCGTGCGTCCCGGGCGTTAAGGGGATTTATTTAATGAGTCACGGGTTCAGGTGATAGCCGCCCAATATGTTAAGACTTTAAATTTGAATGTCCAAATCATTCATAAGTAATATTACACTACTATTCTGCCGAGGAGTGTTTGGAAATTTGCTCGCCGTGAAACAAAATTACGCAATACACAGCATGACATTTTCTCGCCTATAGGCAGGGGCATTTCATCGCTATAGCGGACGAATGTTGTTCTGCTGATCAATGAAAACGCGGCAGTAGCGTTCACGAAAAGCAAGGTCAGCCGTGGGAAGCGCTATATTGGACATCACAAATCTCCCGAAAAGCCAAGTCAGCCGTAGAGAGGAAAGGAATCTTCTCAGACGAAGGAACTGGGCGGCTTCAAACGGTAAATTACATACTTTCCCAGATAAAATAGGCGCTGGAGACAAGCCGTAGGGAGGAAGCTGGGCGCATTACACATACTTCTCTCTTCTGAAAAGAGGCAGGGCAGCCGTAGGGAAAGCTGACTTGAGGAAAAAGAGCGCTTTTCCGAAGGTATTTTCATGCACTCTTTTTTCGGTCCTTGAAATGATAACTGGACGTAAGGTCATGCTGTAAGGGAAGATCTCTGTATAGGGGATTCGGGTTAATGTTCCGGGACAGACGCTGCCATCATCATTTCTCAAGCTAGGAAAATGAAACAATAGGATGCGTAGGGAGAAACCACCGATGGAGAGTTAGACAGCACAGAGCGGCGTTGAAAGGAGCGATAGACAACATAGATCAACGCGCAACGGTGGCTACGGCGTAAAGGTGAAATAACATTTGTTTGTGGAGGTACGTTCTAGTAGAAGGAAGATGTGGTAAAGGGTAATGCAGGGTGCGCAGAACGTCTTGAGTTGCTGCTCTGTCGTTCCCGAATGATGCGAATACTTTTGACTTCGTCTAACGACTATCGTCTGCTCAGACTTCAGAGTAAAGATGGGAAATGGTTCAGAAAGGGAGAAGAACAATCTCCGGAGAGGTTTTAGAAACTAAAAATGTCTCCAGAAAAGAGATTTAATCAGTGATGTACTAGCAGTATCTCCACAGCAGGTGAGCGTAATCTCGTTTCGACTTCAGAAAAGGAATGCTTTGAAACTCGGTGACAAAGGTTGGAAAATCACGTAAGCGTAAGTACTCGAACTTATTGAGCAGATGAGGTCAATAATTGAAGGAGAAAATAGTTTTCTTGAGTTGGTTTTCTCGACACACAATGGATTACTGTAACAAGGTTACGCCGGGGCAAGATTGCGTTTATCGCATGTACAAGTTGGGCTTTTTGTTTTCACTCAGTTGATTCGCTCAAAGTACTCGTCTCATGGGGACTCTCCGAGATTCCCTAATTTTTCCTGTGATCTGTCTCAGAGGACGTGAATATTATAGATGATATGTTTTTCGATTTTTATATTGATGTTGTATGAATTTGGCCATATGTGGAAATAGAAGTTATATACGTGCAAGAATACGCAGAAAATATAAACATGAATAATTAGAAAATTCAGGCGCGGAATGTTGCTATGCAACACTACTTTGCTTCGGCGAAAGGAGGCGCTAGAATAATGCCGTAATCTTAGAAATCGAGACATATGGCATGAGAATTTACTCAGAAGAGATTCTGTTTCGTCCGTAATTGAAAATTTTTAGATAACAATAAATAGATATATCGGCTAGATAAATCGGAGTGCGGCGGTAATATCCAGCAAATACCGCCGACGCGTATAATTACGCTACAGGTTAATTGGTACTTGGATGAGGACTGAATTCATTGAGTAATGCAGCGTATATAAGCAATCAGCTATCCAAGCGTATTACTAGCGCACCATGAGCAGGTGACGCAGCTTCAGCGTATAGAATTTAGCCAAATATTTTATGGAAAGTGAGGGGCAATGTGCAGTCAGTATATAATCGGCTATCGTATGCAGCGTATAATTACGCAGAGATAAGGCAGCGTATATAGCGGCTCTCTTCTGTAGCGTTACTACGGCAGTGCTTCGGGTTTTCTTTCGTTTCTGCCTCCATCCGTGGGCTCTTAAATACACCCTTGCTTGCTCGGGTATATGGTGAAGGTGGGGGAGGAGATATCCGGGGGAGGGGCGAGTATGGGTGGAAGGGCCGTTGAGAACTGGTTCGCGACAGCTACAATTCCCTGAGATGAGTTGTTCGAGTTCAGACTCTCTCAGTTCTCGGTCTGCAACATCTAATAGCACATGCAGGTTGCAATTTAATTGCTCAAAGCATGCGATTCTCGTTTCGAACAGAATCGCAACGCGATAACAAGGTTTCTTCTGAGATCTACTCTCGTAGCTCATATTAATACATACTCTCCTTTTCACTATAATAATTAATTCTTACTATTTACTGAGTGAGATGTGATCTAATTATAAACTATGTAGATTAAAGCTCACATTTTAATCGCTGTTCATGAAATATGTAGGAATTTTTCAGCAACGTTTTCATGTTTCGCATTGTTTGTTTTCATTCTTTCATTTCATTTTTAATCATATATCTGTCATACTAACGATTTTATTCTTTGTTAGCGATCAAGGCGAAAGATCATGGCGTCGTAGTGTTTTATCATGAACTACTATTTGTGACTTGTAGATATTCAATGTAGCGATTCAGCAAACGGATTCGTTTCGTTTCCACATTTTATAACTATGACGCGCTTGTATGTATGTTGTGTTTGCAGATTTAGGGTTAGAATGGAGTTTGTATAGGTATTGTTGCAAAGTTCATATGCTCTACTGGTCTCATTTGTTTGTATAAGCTTTGTATATATTTTGCTAAACAAAGACGCCCAATGGGCGGAAATTATGTGACAGTCAGATTTATAATCACATTACCTATGAGCAACCTGTATAGTGGTTTGGGGACCAGGCGTTTACTTGATTATACAAGTGGTCACAATTGCTAGGATAGGTAGTCTGCTTGTGCTGCATAAAACATACTTCACTTAGTAATATCTTTAGGGTAGTGGCGCTATCTTAGGTGCTTAAAATGTAAGTGTGGCATACAATTAAATACGGTAGGACTTAATTGAGGATTAATGAGTCACCGTCGTCACCGAGTAGACAAGGCCGTACAGATTATGCGGGGCGATTGGGTACGATCTGATTACGTACCAGTCGCGAACCGCACCGACTGGTTATTGATTCGGACGTGGGCATTGTTTGGCACGCAAACGTTGTCGGGTGTCTGTGAATAAACTTTCTAATTGGGCAGCGTGGGACTCTCCCCTTACTCGACAACACTACCCCAACGCACTCACGTGCGGGATCCGTGGCTCAAGCCCACGCAAAGCACCTCGATGTAGTACCAAGCCGCGCGCCCGCTATACGCTGAGGGCGCGGCCCACGTCCTACAAGTACCAATATAGGACCTTAACTCGCAAGACCACGGTCCCCAAAAACTGGCTCCCCACTCTTGAATGTTTCTGCAATAAAGACTTCCTGCGAGCCTTTGACCTCGCAGGTGGTCGTCGGATAGGGCGAGAGCAAAGAGGTAGACTTTCAACTTCTTAATTATTATTTTTGTCTAAATTTTTYTAACCAAGTGTCTCCTCTCGCAGAAGCTTCCTTCGCAAAACTGCCCAGCCATTTAAACGGGACAATGTCCAGCGAGGACTTCCAAGCTTTCTCAGCCGCCTGGCGGTTGAAATCCCTAATAGAGAAGAATGCCTTCCATCGGGTAAGTAACTACTCTCGCACATTATTTGCTTCCTTTCGCATGAAAAGTTTTCTCAAATGCGAAGGTCATAAATTTATGCCTCGCATGAACATTTTCTCAAATGCGAGACATATGATAGTCTCTCTTTTAATTTCTGCGAGGTGTCTTACTTACATTTTTCGTTTCATTTGCAGAAGTTGGAGAAGCCTTCCGATATCTTAAAGGCTGGGAGGCCCACCACCACGAAGAAGGATCAGCCTTCGAAGTCTGCCTCCCATAAGACTTCTCAATATCAAGTCCTGAAGAGGACACCCACCTCGCGAGGCGAGGAAAAAGACAAAACTAARCCTTCCTCGCGAGGGGAGGAAAGAGGAACAATAACACCTTCCTCGCAGGGCAAGGGGAGAGAACAATCAAAACACTCCTCGCGTAGCGGGGAGAAAAGTAAATCCAAGCACTCCTCGCGAAGCGGAGAGAAGAGGCAAGAGCATAAATCTCCCTCGCAGTCTGTGGGGAAATCCAAGACACCAAGGGAAGCTGTGAAGCCTGGGGTTAAAATAAATGAACCAATAGAGGGCCAAAGAAGGAAGGGTCACTGAGTTGGCTGGCAAGGGCAAAGGCATCGAAGTGCCAGTTGTAAAGCCAAAACGTCCAAGGCCTACCCCTCCAACTCCTCCAATAGCTAAGGGGGACTCGTCGYACTCTGCTCAAGTGGGCGAGAAAAGACCTCCTTCGCCTTCAATTTCTGAGCCTGCTGCGAAGAAGCATCACACCACAGGTACATCTAGTTTACCTCGCAGTTCAATTCCGGGTCCCAATGCTCATCCCACTGAGGTTCGCATCTTTAACAAGTATGGGCTGGACCCTACTTTGTTTAGACCGCGAACCCCTAGTGGGTCGCAGTCTTTGGAGGTGACATATGAAAGGAGATCAAAGACTTCGCATGATTCTCCTCTCTCGTGGCCTCGCATGATCATATTTGGATTATCTCCCCTCCGATGCTTAAGTAAGTATGGAGTTAGGGAAGTAAAAGTGCAAAGCTAGAGAGAGAAAGTAGTGAGAGATGCTCTCAAGTTGTTGGGAGTTATGCAATAAATGCTAAGAGAATTGTGTATATTTTCCTTGGTTTTTTGGGGTATTCCTCTACCCCTCTCTCAACCTAGAAGTTAGGGAAATCTTGTAGTCAAGACACGTCATCCCCGTTTTACTTGCTACAACAAACCAAATTAATTAGGCCATTACAAAAAGGATTAAAACACATTTTAGTACTGAAAATAATATGGAATATTTATTTTAGATCAATAAAATAATTTTAGAATTATAAATTGTTAAAAACCGATTAAATAGATAAATTGTTAGAAATTCCTTTTTAATTAATTAAATTAACCAAAAAATTACAAAAAAATATTTTGGACCAATCCCTACTATTTTTAACCCATTTTAGAGCCAGAAAAACGTGAAGAAAAATTTTAATTTTTTAATTTCAGAATTAATAAAAGTGCAGAAAAACAGTTTAAGACATTTGAGAAAACAATTTATTTGAGGCACAAACTTAATTACCCATAAAAATACAATTATACCAATAATTTAAGGGATCAATTAGGGACTAAATAAAATTATCTATACAATAAAACAATCACGAAAATATGCAGAATAAATTTTACAAGTAACACCCAAAAATAAGAAAAAACTGGAATTTCAGAAAATTGTAAATAATTCTTGCAAGTCACGAAAATGATAACTAAATATTTCTAAATCATAACAAGTCATGGAAAATTATTATAGCAAAAATACTTGCACGAAAATATATTAAAACATAATTTATCAACATAAAACCGTTAAAACAACAATTCCAATTTTATTAATCCTAACATGAATTCTATGTTTAAATAAGAACAAAGTGAAGGAAAAATCTAGTTACCTTGAATTAGG
>SNQN01000154.1:25420-38419 GCA_008642245.1 Bassia scoparia
ARGSMAMMAAATTATTGTACCATATAGGATGTAGATTATTGGTCTTGGTTTTATTTTATTCTAGCATATATGTCAAAGTTTAAAGAACAATGAAACAATAAGGTGAACCTATTAAGATAGAATTATAGCTTGATTAAGATAATGAGACTTGATAACTACATTGAGAGTACATTCAAGCCTCAAACTATCCCATCACTAATTTTCAGAAATTTGGGGATTAGGGAATATGCTACAGTAGAGATGCTTAATGAAAGCTAAAAAACACTTTAAACTCCRTAAGAAAGMWAACTGTAAACTCGATCATTTCAATCTTACCATAATCTACCAAAATAAACGATCAATTCATATTATAATCAAATCGTGAACAACAAAAGATTCAAACAAAATAAACCACATTATTATTATTGATCAGTGCAAATCCATAAACACAACTGAAAAAGATCAAACATCACAAAATATAAACAAAAAAAGAAGAATTGTGCGAATACCTTCCAGCAACATAAATAAAAGCYAGAGTAGCCAACATTGCCAGCATAATAGATGAAATTCGAAACCTAATTAGCAAATTGGAAGGTCAAAGAGTCGATCCTCGATTAAGCATTGCTATAATTGCTTTTTATTGACAATTATTTGATTAGTAGACATTGTTGTCAAAGTTCAGGAAATTAGAAAAATCTTGATTGAATTTGGATTTCAGACATAGAATATATCCAAAAGATATCAAAGAAATTATCGAATTTTTCAAGATGAAAACGAAAAATTGAAGCAAAGAAATACTAACTTGATTTGTGGCGAGCAATTAAGGTGAAGGTTGAAACAAGAATTCTTCGTCTTCGATGAGCGTTTTCTTCTGATTTGAACAATTATTGAGATGCTACACAATAATCAATTGGTACAACAATACCACCTATCCTTTCGCACGATTTCCTTTTAATTGAAATAATCKACCAGAAATACTACCCCAAAATTTCATTTGATTAAACCCTAAAATTTGATAGAAAAAATTTAGTAACTAAACCCTAAATTCTGATTTTGTATAAGGCAATTTCCCTYTAATCTTATTTAATCAATCTAGYAGCTATGCAAGTATCCTGRACTTTGCATGACTAGTGGTGAAGGGGAAGGAGAACTAGGGTATAAGGGTAAGTGATTTATTATAATTAGGTCCCACTGATTTGTTTATCGAAGGAAACCAACAATTCAGACCACCAGTGAACAGCCCGACAACCCAAACCATCCAACTCCGACGCCACCACGCGCCCCCTCCCAACACCCACGCACCCACGAGTCAAAGATGYRCACCTCCTCCCAACACCCACGCCACCACCTACGAGGACACGACGCAACACCCATATTGCCMAGCTACCACACTGTCACAGTACACTACCACGCACCCTCAACATCAGATCTTGTCCTACGCCACCACCAAAACTTGCACTCGCACTCGCACCCATTACTCCACTAGATCTAGTTACCACGCACAAAAGCCACCAAATCTAGTTGTTTTGGTGGTGGTAAAAAGAGAGGAGAGGAGAGAGWAGAGATGTTGGTGTTGACRAGAGAGGAGATGACATAGAGGGGATGTCGACGGTGACAAGAGAGAGGAAATAGTGGTGAGGAGAGAGAGTGGATGGCGACGGCGAGGAGAGAGAGGATGGCGGCGACGAAGAGATATGAGATGGTGGTAATGGAGTGAGAGGAGTGGTGGTGGTTTGGAGGAGATTAGAGAGAAAATGATGGTGGTCATGGTAAAAGAGGATGTYGTGAAAATGGTGGTGGAGGRTGGATTGGAATGATTTGGGTTATAAATAAATTGAGTTGTTGTAGTAGCTTATTTGGTTAATTAGTCTTAGTGGTATAATTATGTATGGTTAAACATTTTATTATGGGTAAAATTATAATTTCACTTTATAAAAACTTGCTCAAAAATGAAAGAAAAAGAAGTGTAGCAACTAATGTGAAACATAAAAAGGAAGTGTAGCGAGTTTTCTGAAACAGAGGAAGTAATAATTTGAATTATAAAAAAAGAAAAACAYGAGGGACCCTTTTTTTGTTTACCAATTTCATGAAATTACAGACTTYTAAAACTGTGCTTAATATGTCGGTATCACACGCTAACACAAGTTTAGTTTGACACTTTTCAAAGTGTCCACATGAAAGTGTCGTGATTCCACTGCTTTTCTAGTAGTGTATCATAGAATCTTTATTATTCAAAATTTATAATATTTGGATAATATATATATATATATATATATATATATATTACTTTCAAAATATTAAATTTTAAAAAAAATTCAAAATACAAATGAAAAAAATAAAACCAACCCATCTAAAGATGAGCGCTTTATATCTAAATAAACAATTATCTAAATAAACAATAAAGAAATTAGTTTATGTGGCAGTTTCATGTTTTTTCGAGTTTTTTTCGAATTTCTTTAAATAAAATACCTTTCAAAAATAGTAAAAATAAAATAAGTACAATTTTTCGAAAAAAAATTAAAATAATTTTAAAATTTAAAACAAGAACAATAACAATAAAATAAAACAATTATAGATTCATCTATCATGCAGGTGAAGCTTACGTGGTAGAGTTCAGGTCATATAGTATATTAAATTTAATTTAAATACAAATTAAATTTAAAAGATAAAATTATCTAATTTGAAAAACAAAATTGACCTAGAAAATTGGATAACACTTACTCCGTATTTAAAATATGGGTAGATCATACAAAAATAGTTGACACTCACTTAAAGGAATTATCTACCATTATAAAAAATATTTTTGCGAATATAGTATTGATAAATTATAAGATAAACTTAGATAAATTATTTAATAGCGTTAACGTAGCGGGCTTTGCGAAATGGAAAATAAATATAATATTATTTATAATTATTAATTATAATATTATAATATAATATTAATATAAATAATAATAATAGTAATAAATAGTAATAATAATTAATAATAATAATAAACAAAAAGCTACAATTACTATAGTAGGTAAGATATATAACCTAATACGAGGTAAATTAGCTACCATCAAAGTGATAGGTAAACATGAATGAATACGGTGGGAAATGGTGGTAGGTAATTCTAAGATTAAGTATCAGGGGTATACTTACTACCGATGCCTAATAACAAGGATTCTTATAGTGATCACACCAATAATAAAAGAGATCTTTAGAGATGATAGATTTTATGTGATGCTACATGATAGTTTAGGCCACAATATAATCTATATGTTGGTAAAAAGTATTGATTAAGGCAAGTATATATACATATACATATAAATACTTTTGGAGTCCACCATAATATATATTTTATGTGCGATGGTAGAATGATATTTTTTAGAGGCATATATAATTCATGTGTTGATAAATGATAATTTTAGCAGCAACCGCATTTTATTTGATGTCGTATAATATTTTAGAGGCAAACATAATCAACACGATGCTAAAATGGCTTTTAGAGGCATTCATAATGTAAGTAATGCTAAAAAGTAACTTTAGAGGCAACGATAATCTATTTGATGCTAAAACATATTTTAGAGGCAACACTAACCTACATGATGTTAAAAATATTGTTTTAGAGGCAAACATAATACAATGGATGTTAAAGAGGTAAATTTAGAGGCAACCATAATCCGTGGGATGCTAAAAATATTGTTTTAGAGGCATCCAAAATCTAGGTGATGGTAAGAAGTTAATTTTAGAGGCAACCATAATTTATTTGATGCTAAAAAATATTTTAGAGACAACCAAAATCTACATGTTGCAAAAAATGTGGTTTTAGAGACAACAAGGTTGAAATGTTACAAAATAGAAATTTTAGAGGCAAAGAAAAATAAACTGCCCCTAGGCGTTTGCCTCTACATCTAATTTTTGTTGTAGTGAAATACCTCTTTGCTGCATGAATTCAAAAACGGAGGAAGTAGCTTTTTATTAGCTTAAAAGCTAAAACGTTACTTCTACTAGCGTTTTAAAAAGTAACGTTTAATGTTAACTGCTACTCAACACGTTACCTTATCGAACAATATTAAAATTAAGGGAAATTCTAAGCTATACACATGTGGTATATCATTTTCTAAGTTGTACCTATACTTTTGAGATTTTCTCAACTATACCCATAAATTATCAATCATTAATCAACTATACCCTCCCCTAGTTAAAAAACTAACTTTAGTTAAATTTGAAATAGAAATTTAAAATAAAAAAATAAAAAAATCCAAAACCCCTCTTCCTCCCTTACAAACACCCCAGCCCCACCACTCACCTGAGTCACCTCGCCACTCCAACCCCACCACTCAGCTCGCCACTACCAGCCCACCTGCGATCCCCACCACACGAATCGAGCCACGAACCACCACCCCTCCAAAGCCCACCCAACAAACCCCAATCCCTAACCCAATTCGTGAGTTGTGACCCTAACCTGCGATCCCCACCACCACACTAACCGAGCCCAGCAACCAAACTCAACCACACAAACTCGGCGAACCCAGAAACCCTTAAGCTGCACCGACGTCAACCACCCTTCGACTGCACTTTAATTTCGTCTCTTTTTTCGTTTCTTTTTCCCCAAACCCCTTTACCTTCTCTGGCTTCTTCTTCATTAGTTTGTGTTGCTGCCATTGTTCGAATTACTTCGTGTTTGAACAACAAAACTAATAGAATTTGAACCACACTTCGATTGAAGATTTCGTTGGGAAGTGTAAAAGGGGTGGCACGATTGTGCGGATCGGGTGGCATGGTAGTATAGCGTGGTTGTGGTTGTGTCTTGTGTGGTTGTGTTGCATGGTTGTGTGATTGTGGTGGGGTTAGTGGTGGTTGTGTGGTTACAATTATAGGTGGGTGGTGTGTGGGTGGGTGGTTGTTAAGAAATTGGCGTTTTGATTTTTTTTTTTTGTTTTTTGTAAAAGTAAACTAAAGTTAACTATTAGAGTTAAAATAAGGTATAGATAATTAATGATTGGGAGTTTATGGGTATAATTGAGAAAGTCTCAAAAGTATAGGTACAACTTAAAAAATGGTATACTACATGTGTATAGCTTAAAATTTCCATTAAATAGCTTTTTGATCAAATCAAAATGCTAAAATCTATGTAAAAAGGCTATGGCGAACATGCCTCTTGTCTAACTCAAATGTATTTAGGCTCGCTCGAGAAATCTATTTACTTAAACAAATCCTACTCCCAATAACTATTCCATACCCCTCCCAAAATCTTTCCCACTAAAAATAAATCACCCACAACTCTTCCCTCCAAAACCCCACTCTCCATATTTTTCCTCTCTTTCTATTAAGGAAAAATTGAAATTAATAATCCCACCTTTTGGTGGTATTCTGTTAATAGTACCAAGTGAAGCAAAATTTTTAATAATCCCAATTTTCAGCCCAATCTGCTCAAAATGGGTCTTTATACCCATAACCTATTCAACAGGTTATTCATTTACTTATATATATATATATATATATATATATATATATATAATATATATATATATATATATATATATATTATCACCTTTCACCTCCCCTCAAATCCCAACATAACCACCACCTCCACCACAACGTACACCCACCCGAGCTCAAACTTGACCTTCTCGCCTAACCCCACCACCTTCACTGCCAGCCACCACTGCTATCTTACGTCGCCGCCTAAATTTCCCTTTGCACCGCCGCAACCACCATCCATGAACCCACACTCACCCTAAAAAATCACTCACTCACTAATAAACCACCCACTCACACTCACACTCACCTACAAAACCACCACCACCACACACTCTTCGACAAACCGACACACGAAACCACATCCACCACTCACAAACTCACACCCACCACGAAACGACCACCACCACTCACGAACTCACACACACCACAAAACCTTAAATCCTTAACTATCTCATCAACATCAATAATACAAAAATTAGGAGAGAGAGAGAGATAAGAAGCTAATTGGAGACGTGGCAACGAAGACGGCGGTGCGGCCGAGCCAATACGAAGATTTTGGCTAGGATAGTTTTTAAGAAGGTGGGGGTTTGACGAGTACGTGGTGTTGTTGGCAGCAAATTGAGGGAAGGTAGTGATGGGTTGGGCGAGTGATGAGTGATGAGTGGTGAGTGGTGTTGCCGGTGGTGTTGGTAGTGGATTGTACGTGGGTGGTGGTGGTAAGTAGGCAGCTCCAAACCTCCAATATTTGAAGTATAGTGTTTAGTCATTTGTTGGCTGTCGTTTTGTTTTCCATTAGAATTAGAAGTTTATAAATTACTTTAAAAAATATGATAAAAAAATGACTCAACCAATCACAGACTGACACATGTCTAACTTGACTTGTTTAGAAGGTTACCAAGTTTATTCAACCGGTAATAGCCCATTGTAGGAAGATGATACTAAAAGTCGGGATTATCGTAAAATTATGTTCAGGTAGGATTATTTTCGGAAGACCGCCAAAAGGTGGGATTATTAATTTCAATTTTTTCTTCTATTAAAATAATAATAATTAATTATAAACCTATAAAAATGCATTTACACGTATAAAACCAAACAATGTAACATAAAAGTAAAGTAAATACAATAACAACAAAATAATGAAGAAAAAATAAAAATATTATGAGTAACAATTTCAAACCTTTTAACTATATTATAATAGAGATATCACTTTTTATGAGAGTTAAACAAAAGCCAAATCCTCACTTCTCATTAGTTTAAGGGGATTTTATAAAAAAAATAAAATAATAATAATTAAAAAAAACACCTCTGCTAAATGTTAACTACTTCACCACTTTACTCTTTACGTACCAACCGCTTCAACACTCTCATTTTACAGTTTTGGCGAATTTACAATTGTACCAAAAAAAAATCAAAATTCTTCAACAAAGTTGCTTTTTATAAGTCTTTGTTCATGATAATTTGTTTATCGATATGTTTTGCTTCCATTTTCTTAACTACAGTATAATATGTTTGTGATTGATTTTAATGATTTTGGTTTTGTAATTTCTTTGTTTTTAAAAATTTATATTTTGTTGAATTTCATCTACAATACCATTTTGATTCCACCTAATACATTTTTGGTTTTGGATATCAAATACGAAGTACTATGATCTCGGAAATCTTAATCGAAACGTGAAAGATGATAAGGTGACTATGGAAAGTGTCGAAGCAACCCGAAAGTATGTTGACATTGTTGCAATTTTTGACAATTTTAAACACGTTTTTAAATCGAAAACAATTATAAATGACATTGACACAGCTATATTCATACGGTGGAGTTAGAGGATTTTACCATGCGTACAATAACAAAATGTAATAAAAGTTAGTTAATAAAAAGTTAATTTTGGGGAAATTTTTTAATCGTTTACAAACTTTTACTGAGACTATATTAAGGCTAGCGGATTGAACAACGGTTAGCATTATGGTGATAAATTAGAGGTTAGAAACATTCTAACTACAAAAAAATATTTAAGAATACAATTTCGGAGAATAAGAAAAAAAAGAAAAAAGAACAAAGAACAAAAGTAATGCAAATTATTCTATGCTAACTTTATAATCAACTGGTGCATTGGCACCGGCACATTCTAGTAATAATGAATGACAATTGAATGACGGAGATAGATCAACCTACGAGTAACAATTGCAACCGAAACATCATGTTATGCAACAAGATAATATAATAGTTATGCAATTAATATACCCACATAAGTTATCTAAGTTAACTTAATATACCCACATAAGTTATCTAAGTTATTTATTAAAATTCGTATTTTACTATTGTTTTAGTAAATAAATTTGTTGAGGTAAATTTTTTATTTTCATATTTCTAATTTCATAAAAATTGTTGTGTAATATATAAACATAATAAATTTGATTACATTATAGTACGAAGTATATAATTTTTATTTTTTTTCGAGAAAACTAAAAGATTTCATTAATACAAAAAAAAAATCAAACGATACTTACAATCAAATTCCAAAGAAACTATCCAAGAAACGAAATACATCATACGATTGATCCAAATCTTGATCAGCAAAAGCCTTAAAGAAAATGTTCATCTGAAGCAATACCTTTTGTGAGTTCAATGAGAAGGAAAACATATAGTTCAATGAATATATGGATGAATTGTTTCAAAAGTTCAATTTTCGACACTAGCTAGTAATGTTCATCCATTTTTAATCAATATTTATGAACCTCTAATGTTTTCACTAATAATAAAGAGGTTTGTTTACGAACTTTTTTAAAAATAAAACAAAAAACTTTATTATGTTAAATTTTTTACGGTCAATGTCCTTATAAAACTTTGTTTACACTATTTATAATTGGCAAAAGCTAACGAGTGCCTCCAGGGCGTTAGATAAAAGAACTAAAAGTGGAAATATTAAATGAATATAAACATTAACTACATCGATTGACATGTGATTTTGGCATGCATTCCAAAATTTATACCATTTTAGGGAATATATTTAGTTCTTAACTAACGCCCTGGGGCGCCCGTTAGCAATATCGTCTATAATTATCCAATCATGTTATTTTTTCCGTGCTAGAGCACGAGTAAAATCTAGTGTAATTAATTAGAGGAAAATTTGTCAACAACTATCCACTTTTTGTCCAATTTTGCAAACAATTACCCACTTTTTTTTWAAAAAAAACAACTACCTATTTTTTATAAATTGTTTGTGAACCACGACCCATGGTGGATTTCTGGTGAACAAAACCGTTTTACTCACTCGTGGGCCCCACAACTTCCAGTTTTCAAGCAACCCCCTCCCCAGAATCAATGAAATGACCAAAATACCCCCACTTTACTGCTTTTTATAATTTTTTCCCCTTTTCTTTTTCTTTCTTTTTCCTTCTGATTTCCTCACCAACTCTCCTTCCTTCACCATTTTCTTTTGTTCTCTGACCTCCCTTCTTTCTCCTCTGTTTTCTACTCAACTCAAATTCCATACTCTTTCTTCCCTTCTCTCTCCTCTGTTCTTTTTCTTCCTCATTGCGATTGTTCATTTTAATTCGAACAGTATCGAAGCTAAATTGCGTTGTTCGTTTTAATTTGATTGTGGTGGTCGAATTCGATTTTGTGGTTGAATGCGAATTAATGGGTGAATTCGACCATCGAAAACAACAATGCACCACAAAGACAACAATAACAATAGTTCGAACAACAAAAAATTGCAGAAATTTCGCCCACCAATTCGAACAACATTACCCAGAAATTGAAGATGGAGAAAAGCATTGCTGCGCGGACCTCGCTGGGTGCGAATTAAGGAAGGAGGAAAGAAGGAGACTTCATTTCTGAGTTGAGTGCGAATTGAGGAAGGAAGAAAGAAGGAGACTTTGCCTACATCATTTTTAACACTAATTTCATCAGATTTTGAGCAAAAAAAGCACAATTAGCAACATATAAAAGGTGGGATTTTGGGTATTAAACCAAAAAAAAAACAGTGGGATTTTGGGTTTTAAACCCAGAAAAAAAGTGAGATTTTTCCATGATTTTAATCAAGGTATAACAATTTAACAGGAAAATATGAGTAGAAAATCAACGGAAAAAAATCAGACAACAATTAACAAGAAGATTATGAGCAGATTTTACCAAAGTATGAAGTCAACAATCCCTCTCAATTATCACAAAAGATTATGAGTAGATCTGAAAATAATGACAGAATTAATGACATAAAATTAAAGAAGAGGAAGTGATGAAGGAAGAGGAAATGAAGAAAGAAGCGAAGCTCAGAAGAAAATAGAAAAAGACATAAAAGGGGTAATAAATGGGGGTAACAAGGTAATTTCATAAAAATAGGGAACAAATGTGGTATTGGTGGGGCCCACATATCGGAAAATGGTTTTGTTTGATCGGAAATCAGGGGTGGGTCGTGGTTCACAAATATTTGATAAAAAGTGGCAAGTTGTTTTTTTTTTWAAAAAAAAAATATAGTTATTTACAAAATTGGACAAAAGTGAGTAGTTATAGACAAATTTTCCTTAATTAGATTACAAAATTGAAATTTTAATAAACTACTTGTTTAACACGATTCTAATAAGACCACACTTGACTATATTCATTCTAACATATTGACGATAATTTAAAAGATTCTCAGTATTAATGATCAGTTCTCACTATTCATTATGACATGAATTTAGTGGAACAAAAGAAGTAAGTTAAAAACAAAAGCGTATAGTAAATCTGTTTTAGGAAAAATATTTTTTAACAGCTCGTTTTGTGTGGAACCAGCCACACCTATTTTTTTGTGTGGCCGGCAAAAGGACATAACGGACTCCGTTATGTCCGTACAATTACTTACCTAAAATTACTTACCTAAAAAAACATTATAAATACTATACAACCCACACTAATCCCTAAAAAAACACTAAAAAAAAACTTAGCCGCCATAACTCATAAACACTGCTCCTTAAGCAATTCCTCAAGTTTTCTCTCTCCTCAAGCAACTTCACTGCTTCTCCTCAAGCAACTTCTGAATCTTTCTCTCTCCTGCAATCTGTTGCTTCTGATCAAGCAATCACTTAAACTTTGTCGATCTACAGGAACTCCAGCAACCTCCAAAAACACAGTGAAAATTCTTTAAAAAATAATGAAATCAACAAATCAAAGACAAGAAACAGCAGATTCTAATTCATTAATGACAGAAGAAACACAAARACCAATGGAAGTAGAAAACATTGAAGACTCATTGCAGCATTTACAACTCACAAATTATGCAGATTTTGAACATCAACACAATATTGCAAACAAAGAAGTTCATGAAAATGATGAAGAAGCCATAATCAACGATTTCTTAGAGACAGATAACAATATATGAACTACTTTTATGAATCATATGAACTACTTTTCATTTATAAAAATCTTATGATTACTTTTCATCCATATTACCTTTACTTTTCATTTATAAAACAATTCTGATTACTTTATGTGTATATTATGATTACTTTTATTTTAAGCAGTAACTACTTTTCCAAGCCATGAATATATATTAAACAAACAAAGTAGAAATAAACAACAACAAACTAAACTCAAAGCTCAACTATAGTAATTACTTTTCATATTTAATCCAATTATTTTAAAAAAAACAAACAAACAACACTTTATATAAAAAAAATATGCAATTAGGATTACTTTTCAAAAATATTACGATTACTTTTTCAAGCAATATTTGATTACTTTTCATTAAGAAAGAATTCTGATTACTTATTGATATATTATAATTACTTTTTAATTCAGAAGTAACTACTTTTTCAAATCACGTATAATAATTAAAACAAAAAAGTAAAAATAAGCATACAAAACACACTTAACTCAAAGCTCAACTATAATCATTACTTTTCATGTTTAATTCAATTACTTATTAAAAAACCAAAAAAACACAAAAAGCACAACAACTAATTTCATCATCAAATAAAAATTACTTTCTATTTACTTTTATAAATTAGATCAACTACTTTTTGTTTCATTTAACAAAAGAAACAAAAAAAAACATAGAACTAACAAACTCCGAACATAAAAAATTCAGATCTAACAGAAAATAACACTTAATTAAAAAAACAGAAAATTAACATTACTTTTTATTATATCAAACATTACTTTTCTCTATTAAACTATTGAACTTACTTTTTATGTATATCAACATACTTTCACAAAGTATATCAAACAAAAATTACAGTATAGAACTAACAAATCAAAAAAGCATCAATTAGAAACTCAAAAAACGTAATAAATGAACACGTAGTTAAAATAAGAGGTCGTCATACCTGTAAATCTTCAGAACAAAGCATTTTTAGCTGAATCTCGTCATATTCAAATCGGAACACAAAAGAAAACATTTGCATGTAAATTTTCAAGAACAAAGCACTTGCATGTTAAACATTATGAAATTTTAACTTCAAAATCGAAATGAGAATTTCAAACAATAGCAGTTTTTAAAAATCTTATTGATTTTCTTTCAAACAAAAACACAAGACAACAAGACTCAGATCTACTAGAAAAGTAGAAGAGAAACTGAATTCCAAAACTCAGATCTACTAGAAAAGTAGAAAGAGAATGAGAAAACAAAGAAAGGAAAAGAAAGTAAAAAGAGAAATGAGAAAGAGAGAGAAATAGAAAGAGAACATTAGAAACAGAAAGAGAGAGAGAAGAAGTGAAAAAGAATACAGAGAACCAAAAAAAAGGAGAGAGACAAGCAGAAGAAAAATTTTAGAGAGAAAAGAAGAAGAGAGAAAAAAAATTAGAGTGAGAAACAAAGAAATGAAAAAACAGAGAGCAAATGAGAACTGAAGAGTCATATGACATTAAAATAATACACTTCGTAAAAGGAAAAGTACCTCACATGACTTTAAGAAAAAAAACACATGCCTTTAAAAATAACAAGGAATTACTTTTTAAAATAAACTCAATTACTTAACAATAATGATTTACTTTTCAAACAAAAATGAATTACTTATTCTATGAGATGTTACTGCAACTTTGATGTAGACCAACAAAGACTATTCTTAATAAAATAAACTACATTTCTAAAACTTAGGCATTACTTTTGTAAATAATATCAATTACTTTTCTCAACAACAAAGATTACTATTCTTTATTACACCAAAAAACACCGAAATTAGTTTTAATAATAAATACAAATTAAATACTTTTCAACACAAAAATGAATTAATTATTCTATAATATATCACACCAACTTTGATATAGCTAAAAAAAACTTCAATTTTTATGTCCCTATGCAGATTTCATATAATTCAAAATGAACATAAGTACTGTTCTGAATCAATGAACTACACTCTTAAAATTTGGGCAGTACTTTTCTGAAAAATATGAAATACTTAAGTCATTTATATACATTACTTTTTTGAATTTTATGAACTGTATTTTTAAATTTAATGCATTACTTATCTGAATGTTATCAATTACTTTTATTTGTTAGATGGATTACTTTTCTTCTATTATGTGAATTAYTTTTAACAAGAAACTAATGTATTCCACCAAATATTTACWRTMMA
>SNQN01000154.1:38438-73381 GCA_008642245.1 Bassia scoparia
AKGTTACATCTGATCAAACAAATGAATCAACAATGGAACAACCTCAAGACATGCAGTCACGTCAAATTGATATGCAAAACTCGAATGAAGAAACAGAATAGTACACAGCAAACTTAGTTGGTTTCACAGCTAATAYTTGGCAAGAAATATATGATGCTTATAAAAGCATTCAAAAGCAGTAGGTTTTGGAATAAGAAAGCTAAGTTAACTACAAGATACACACAAGGCAAAAATAAAATTACTTATTCAACCATTTTCAATTCAAAACAAATAAATAACCTCTAAATATGTTCATATGAAGATGTTTTCAGGAGCATATGCGAGCACGAGAAAGATAATTACTTCAAACACGAAAACCACACAACCAAGCACCAACACCAAAATCAATCAACACTGAAATACCTATATATATATATATATATATATATATATATATATTGTGATTTAAAAAACGAAACTAAACTATTTTGATTACTTTTTATATATATTGTAATTACTTTTTTTTTATATATTGTGATTACTTTTTATATATACTGCGATTACTTTTTCAAAACAACAAAAAGTGAACTATACTAATTACTTTTTATATATATTGTGAATACTTTTTATAGATACAGTGATTACTTTTACGAATTATATGAACTACTTTTATAAAATATATGAACTACTTTTATGAAATATCACAATTACTTTTTTGAAATATAAGAACCACTTTTACAAATTATATGAACTACTTTTAGTAAATATTATAACTACTTTTCTGAATTATAAGAACTACTTTTACGAATTAAAAAAATAAAAAAAAGTAATAATGAATGAACAATGAAGTACAGTACTTAAAACTCAAAAAAACACCATAGATCACCCGTAGACTACCCACCACCACAGATCACATATAGACACCGCCGACCACCGCCAAAAGTCGAATAGCCACCACCTCCACCACTAAATCGCCTAGACGCAACACCCCCACACCCAAGCACCAATACCCAATCAATCAACACTAAATGAACGAAAAAAACACAAATCTAAACTCACATAACACATAAAAAGTAACTATATTAAACTAGAAAAGTAACTCACATAACACATAAAAAGTAACTCAAAATATATCATTTTCTGACCACAAATATCAACCCTCCTAAATCTGATCCAAATAAAAAAATGGAAAATATGTCCACCTAAATCCCAGCAACACCATCTAAGTGGACATAGCTAAATCCACACATTCCACAGAATAGTCACATTACTAAGCGTGATAATCATATCCTTCGATTACTACTCCATATGCGATAATCAAAATCAGAAAACAAAAAACACAAATCGAAGGACGAAGGTTGTATTATGAAAATGAAATCAAAAAATGAAAAAGGAGCTAGTTAGGTAGATTGGATTGAGTGAAGTCAAATAGCAAGYTTGCAGGCATCCTTGTATGCGACCCGTGGAAGTAGACGGTCTAGTTGCAATAATAGAAAATGCAGTTCCCAATTTTCCCTTCAAATAGACGGACAATCCAAAGTCCTTTACAGGACCTTGTAATTGACGGACTTCCCCAACGAATCATCTAAAAAATCAAACAAGATTAAAATTCATTTCACAACGCAACAACACAACGCAACAACCAAAACTGCAATAGAAACACAACAACAACAGTAGCAGCTCCATTGCTGGTRTGGTGGTGGCGCGCCGCCGGCAGGAACGTGGCCGAGGAAAGAGAAAGGAGGAGGAGTGGGGTTCGACGTCAGCGCAACAACACCACATTACAGTAGAACAACGCATCAACAACAATAGCAAGCAACGTAGCATTGCCGAACTGCTGGTGGTGCGGCGCGCCGCCGGGGCGTGCCCGAGGAGAGAGAAAGGAGAAGGAGGAGTGAGCGTCGGCTCGCCGGAGCTGGGAGGAGTGAGCGTCGGCTCGCCGGAGCTGGGCAAACAACAAAGAGGAAGGAAGAAGTAGAAAGAGAAAGAAAAAAGACAAACTTTTGAATGTCTTCATCGTTGATTGATAGAACATCTTGTATATCTTCATCTTCATCTTGTCTGACATCGTTGGTTGGTGATGTTCTTCAATGGCGGAAACTTCAGAGAGAAGATTTGGGTTTGAGGTGAGAGAATCGAGGAGAGAGAAAGAGAGAGGTGAGGTGGGGGGGGGGGAGTTTTTATAAAATACAATTCTTTTTAAGCCTTTTTTATTCTTTCGGGATCTCAATTTAATGGGCTTAACAAAGTCCGTTATGCACATTAATGGGCTCCGTTATGCACTGTTTAATGGGCTTTATAAAATACAAGGCCACACTGTAAAGTTATAATTTGTGGCCTGCCACATTCAAAAGTTTGTGATTTTTTAATTATTCTTTCTTATTTTGTTGGAAGATTTATTATGCACTATTTTTTAATTTTTATAATTGTTTTTCATAATTATTATAATGATGAAGAATAATTATGCGCCGTCTTTATAATCAAGAAGAATAATTATTATTATTAACAATATGCATAATTCTTCTTCTCATGAATTTTAATAAAAATGATCTATACTTTTAGTTTTAATAACAGTAAATTGTTCAAGAATAATTAGCAAAAAAATTTGAAAAACCGATAGAAAAAAATTGTAAATATATATCCATGCTATTCGCTAAATTTAAAAAACAAAAATAACCCGTGCTAAATACTAGTTAGATTACAAAATTGAAATTTTGCCACATGTACAATCCGCGGGTGCCACATAATACTGATCCCCACCTGGCCGGCGGGAAACCCTCAATTTACTCCGTATTTTATTACACATACTTTTCTCAAAAAAACGCCAACACAATTGTCAATTGCAATTTTAAAAGAGAAAAAGAAAAAATCGTTACCTTTTCGCTCTCTTACTCCAAATTCTCCTCATTAATCGCATACTTTATCCCTGTAATTCTGGTTGTTTGCCAGAATTTCCAGATCCCTTTGAATCATACCTCCAAGCCCTATTTTATTTTAATTTTTTAAAATAAAAATTAGAATAAAATCTTGGGTGTTGTTTGGGTGAAGCAATTGAGAGGGGAAAAAGAAGAAAGAAATGAGCTTTCAAGATCTAGAAGCAGGGCGAAAGCCACTGGGATTGAGAAGGGATTTGATGAATGCCAAACAAGACCCAACTCAGGCTATTGTTTCTGGAATCTTCCAGATTAACACCTCTGTCAATTCATTTCAACGCCTTGTTAATACGCTTGGCACCCCTAAAGATACTCCTCAACTTCGTGAAAAACTGTGTGTTCCTTTTCTAAAAAAAATTCTTTTATTCTTAATTTCGTTGGATTTTGTGCTGCATTTTGTGGGCTGACTTTCATTTTGATTTTTGGTTTTTTGGGTGTCAATCTTGTGGGGAGGAGTGAGTTTTGTTTTTTGACAATGTGATTGTTTGGGTTGTTTGATTTGGAAAAATGCTGTTTTTTTTGTTCAATTTTTACATCTTTGCTGATTATGTAGTTTTTTGTTTGTCCAATTTAGTGTGAATTAGTTAGCTGTAACTTGTTAATTGTTGTGAGATTGGTGATTTTGGCTTGATTTACTCGTTTGAGTGAGCTAGTGAGTTTGATTTTAGTGATGATTTGTTACAATGCTAAGTAAAAGATAGTTTTTCCCAATAAAATGTTGTGGGGTTGAGTCAATGAGCAACGAAATTTGCTATTTAAAGGTAATGTGTTGCTTCATGAGTTATGTGCATTATTATGTTATGGGTATTGAGCTGCTGAGCTTTGTCGGTTGAGGTATATGGTGGTGTATGGTATGTCACTATGGCATTATGGCTGTAATTTTAACAAGCAATTCTTTTACTTTTGTGCGGATGGTTCTGGTCACAATTCTCAATAATAGTTTTACTAGGTTCACTCCACTTTTGTATTATTACGTCACGGTTCTCGGTTCGGTTGATTGGAGATTAGTAGAACAAGTATTCAAATTGTTGGTCTATGAACTGGGTGACCTATGAGTTAGCTTGGTTGGATGAGCTCTTCTAGTCTTGTAGGCGAAGATCTAGTTTAGTGTAATATATTAGTCAATTTATGGGCTTATGGCTAGGAGTTGAGAAAATCCTCTTGCATGTATAATTATTTGTACAGTAATGGATTGGTTGGGATTCTGGAGATTACTCTAGTTATATGTTGTTGAGTGTGATACATTTATCGGTAGGTTTAAGCTGGTCACTTATTTTGGCTGAGGCAGTTTTATAATTTTACAGAAGTCATGATGTTGGCCATGTGTTGTTAGGCGATCCTCTCCTACAAATGTAGTTCTGGTTGATTGGTTGATACATGCCTTAAGATTTAGTTCCAAATTGTGGAGTTTTGTTGGTTGTTCTTGGAGCAGTTCACCAAGAAATTTGTTAGGTTTACTTTTTCCATGGGTACTTTGATTGAGGTTGCCTTTAGGTTTGAATCAAAGAAAAGAGATGCTTAAGATACATGCCAGCTGCTTCTGGGCCTTTTTGTTATCATTGTATTTGTGGAGTACTAGAGCTATATTTCTTTCTTTTTAGGGAATTCAAATCAAATGGTTGAGTTACAATATTCGTCTGCTGATGCAACGGTTTTAATCTCGGGTTCTGGTGGCTATTATGAGCAACCTTTTAGGTTGATTATAACTTCTTTCATCTTGTTTCTTTTAGCCTCTGTTTTGACAATGATATTTGCTATTTATTTTTTAATTTCTTGGATAGACGACTAGGCTACTTTGATAAATGGAGGAAAATATGAACTTCTTGAGATCTTGATACAGGAATTTGGCTTGCTAATTCATGTATAATAAGTAATTTTCCTAGTGATCGTGCAAAAGATGATGCTTAGTTCCCTGGGTAGTCACCTCTATCACACGGGCTTTTTTTTGCTGCATGGCTTAGTACAAGCTATAATGCACTCCCACTTACAGTTTAGTATGTTTAATAGGGGCCATGATGAAACAATGTGGGTCCATTTTTGATAAAAATCTATTCAGGATTAGGATTGAGTTGCACCTCAACCTTTATGTTACTTGATGGGATACTTACTGTTTCAAGTTTGCTTTTCAAACTTGGATAAATTAGGGCAAAGGGGCTTTGCTGGTATGAGGTATGGGGTTAATTAGGTAGTAAATCCTATGAGATTGTATTTAGTGGCATCTTGAAACCCATACCTTAAACCAAGTGATTGGTTTACAAAAGATGAAAAGTCAAACCTCTTATGTCTTCTCTCTTTATTCTTTCCTCTTTCTTCTCTCTTCTCTCCCTTCTTAAGTCCTCATCTCTGAATTATCATTTCTACAACTCCCACCGCACAGCTTTCTTCCAAAACACGAATCTTCCAGGGAACTTCTAAATGCCTATGAAAGCCAGTCCAAGGCACATCGCCCTTTTCCACAAGGCTGACATCCTGACACACCATTCTCCGTTTCCTTCTGCACAGTCAGGTCCTTTAAAGATTCACCGGTGGAGGATGATTTTTTATTACATCTCTTAGCTACCCTGACCTGTTGATCACTGCTCCTCTATCTTTCTTCTCTCTTTCTCCTCTCCTCCTTCACAGGAAAGGGGCAACTGAATGAATGAAGTGTCAAACCATAGTAGATATTATCTAGATGCTTTTGTGCTGTCTTCTACTCCGTAGTATGTTTTGGTTTCTGAACAGAGTGAATATAGTTAAGCAGTGATTTCTTAAATAAATTAGTTAGTTCAAACAATTTGGATTTTGGAACCATAAAAAACAGAGAGGTTTAATTTTAGGAACATTTTAAAATTATAACTGTCACTCTTGAAACATTGGGAGCACTATGATACAAATTTTTAACCAAATAGTCTGAGCTAACATTGTTGTCTGTCGTTTATATTTTTCCTTTCTTATTTTTGAAAATAAAATTCAGTATAGCAAAGTTTCTTTAAAAAATCTTTGGATGGTTTGGTATGGATCTATGCTTTCATTGAGGTCCCTGGCTGTTGGCATGAGATGAATAGGATGGATGTAAATAATTTCTTGTGGGCTGTTGTTTAGTAATTAATATGACTTGCCTTCCTAGATTGTTAACAATGTTGTTTTAGCAGCTAATTCCACATAGTCTAATATCTATTGAACCTTTTTTTGTCCTCTTAATAGCCACAAGACAAGGTTGCATATTGGGCAATTGGTAAAGGATACTTCAGCAAAACTCAAGCAAGCGAGCGAGACAGATCATGGCAGTAATGTCAGTGTAAGTTTATTGTCCAATCACCTCCAATGTATCTGTCTCTTGGAATTATTTCCTACTTTGAGGCTGTATCATCATATGTGATAGGTTGATAGCTTTATTTGGTTTATCTGACTTTTCTTGTGTTCAAGGTGTTTCTAATATGCATAATCATGTATGGATGCTTTTTGAGAGGCAACATTTGATTAGAATTTCTTTCATATATTCAGTCCAGCAAGAAGATTGCTGATGCAAAACTTGCAAAAGATTTCCAAGTAGTTTTGAAGGAGTTCCAGAAGGCTCAACGTCTTGCAGCAGAGCGGGAAACAGCATATACACCTTTTGTTCCCCAGTCTGACCTTCCTTCTAGGTATGTGATGTTTCAGCAATTGCATGATTTGTATACTTATGGCACTATCATCCAAATGATTAGTTCATTGACTGGGATTAGGGTTGCATGTCTTTTATGCAAAACATTAATTAACACTGTCTATAAGTAACTTGACTTTAAAAACTTTCCTTCATCATCGTTTCAATTTTTTTCTTGTAATACACGTAAAGATTTTTCCTCAGTCATAAATTCAGGTTTTCTGCTTGACTGTCCTGATTTAATTTCTGCTATCTTGGTAGTTGGTACCTTTTGCTTTTCATTTTCTTGTTATGCTTTCTAATTTGATATTGGCTGCACTCTTCTATGAAGGAAAACCGAGCACTTTTTAAAAATGTAAAAATGTACATGTGTATGTTTTTGTACTTGTTCGCATGATTGGATAAGTTACTCTACTTTTTGGAATGTTGACGGGATTTATACAGGATATTTAAATCCTTACTACTTTGGCTGGTTGGACTCTTGTTGTTCCATAGCCCTTTCCTATTGAACAAAGATCTGGTCAGAGTAGTGTGTTTTATGCATGTATGTTATCTGATTGACTAACTTTCCTTTTTGCCTTTACTTGTGATAGTTATTCAGGCAGTGAAAATGATGTGAGTTCCGATAAGACGCCAGAGCAGCGAGCGCTTCTTGTGGAAGCTAGAAGGTGGGGATTAGTTCTTAATTTGTTTTGAGCTTCTTTATGTTAGGATTGTTAGCTTCTTGTAAATTGTTTTTGAATATGTGATGGATTGTATATAATGTGGACAGTTTGTCCTTGGGTCTTTATTTTATTCTTACTCAGTTTGTTGCAGCCTATCCAGACCTGCAGGGCTGCAGGCTGTACTTGAACATCTCCCCCTTTCTTTAGCTTAAATGTTAAACATCTGGACGATAATTTGATTGTCTTCTTGTTGACTTGCTCATTCTGCTATTTTGTTAAGACAGTACTACTGTCTGATTTGGTTCCACTGTTGTTAAGAGCATTGTTTGAAGTTGCCTTATTTGACCAAATGGAAATTTTTGTTAGATCAAGAATTTCCACGATTTTGATTGGTAAACAACCTTACTTGGAGTTCTTGTCATGGAAATCTTTTTAGAGGGTAATTTTCCTGAATAGATGGGTGTAATGTTGATTGTCTGTTGACATTTTTAGACTCTGGCTTCCCAAAAAAAAAAAAAGAAGAAGAAAATTTGCGCTGGTATCAGGTTTACATTTCCTACGGTCCATGTCAAGTTTTATGTAACGTTGCAAAGCCTGCTTTCCAGAGTATGCCAGTTTCCTCGTATTGGCATATACGAAGTCACGAAATTCTTGTCCATAAATTATAGAGTAATAACTCTTTCTGGCAGGAATTGATAGATGTGAGTTTTTCAGGAGAGGGTATTGATGAAGTCCTTGCATTTCGTACATGAGAACTTCATTATGGGTATGTTGTCACTTGTCAAGCATGATTTGATTTATTGAGTCTTCATCTACCCTTAAAAAGTCAATAGTATTGTCATGATCACTTTTTTAAGTATTGTGGGACAAAACATCAAAGTGATGTTTGTTAGTGATTCTAATTTTGACCTGAAATATCTTTAATTCTTTATTGTTTGAGTCTCTGGTCGAAAAAAATGGTTTAAAACAGTCACTATGTTGCTGAATGTCATTATCTTAAGCTTTTTTGATGCAGACAAGAGGTGTTGATGTTGGACAATGAACTAACTTTCAATGAGGCTGTCATCGAGGAAAGAGAACAGGGAATACAGGAAATCCAGCAGCAAATTGGGGAGGTAAATGAGATTTTCAAAGATCTTGCAGTGCTAGTCCATGATCAAGGAGCTATGATTGGTAAGCTGTCTACTAATCCACTTACCGTTGAACAAGGCATACAATGTGTTTACTTACTAATGATGATTCTTTTGCATAGATGGTATTGGGTCCAATGTTGAGAATGCCCATGCTGCTACTACTCAAGCGAGATCTCACCTTGCTAAGGCATCCAAGACCCAGAAGTCAAATTCATCTCTGGTGAGTTCTTTTGGATACATTTAGCTACCTGCCTATCTCTTAAATAAAGAATTTTTTTTAGGGATTGGCAGACTATTCTTTGATGTTCTGCAAGGCTGCAACATCATTATAAGCCATTGAAATATTGGCCTTTTTTGTCTTTTCATATTTCTGATATCATTTGTCTCTTGAATGCAGACCTGCTTGCTCTTGGTGATATTTGCTATCGTTCTCCTCATTGTTCTCATAATCATTGCAGCATGAGTAGGGGAGTCCAGAGTTTCTCTGTTTGCAAGCAATTGAAAAGGTTTACCCTCTAGAAAGATGCAATGTTTCCATCCTTGCTCTTGTTTTCTCCATGTCTCCTTGTATCTTTGGCTGTTGGAGGCAGGAGAATGTGATAGGGCGTGGGGTCGTGTCACTCTATCAAAATTTCAGGCTAAGGTGATTGTTTCATCACTTTCAGGTCACTTGGCTTGCAATCAGATTGTGGGGAAGATGTTCAACTGTGCCTAGTTGAACGATTGGTGGGTTGGTTTGTTTCTAGTTTTGTGTAAGTTGTATGTCCAACTAACGTCTACTTGTTTAATGATCCTTTTGAGTCTAATTCGCAATTCTTTGTTATTCAATTTGTATTCATTTGTTAGATGTCCACCTCCTTTTTTGCGTCTGTTGGACTGTTAATTGAAGTACTTATTGATGACTAAACTTAATGAGTTGATTATTCACAAGAGTTGCAACTGACGAACACCTGCAGTCTTGCCGCGACATCTGAAAGTGTGAAGCAGTACGCTTCCTTCTGTTTAGTGCTTGAAGCTCTGCCATTGTATAATCACATGTCACAATAGGCAACAATCTTGGACAGGTTTGCCATACTGCTTAGTGTTTACTCCAGTATGTAAACAGGGATTAGTCCGAAATGAGACTTCATTTGCACCCGTTAGTTTAAGCGAATAGATTTGGTAAGGTCTTGGGATCTTGGCCCAATGAGTAAGATCGAGAACGCTATTAGTCTCAAATTTCTTTTGATCAACTTGTAATATTTACTGCCCTATTGGCTTATACGCACTACACAAACAAATCTAATAAAATCAYGCGTGATTATGATTTTGTTAAGTTAATCAAAGGATAATTAAATACTTCAGGCGTGGATCTCTATAAATGTTATGGAGTACGAGTGTCACTGTATTTAACTACTTGGATTTCACAACCACTGATATTTCTTGAATTCCTGATCTTGGCATTTTTCTCAATACGTTTGTACTGTACTGCAATTTTTTTATTTATTTTTAGTAGTTGAGTTCACTTTTTTTTTATTTTTAATTTCAATTTCATTATTTTAGGATTTTTTATAATTAATATTAAATACGAAATAGATAATTGGGTTTTAGGATTTAGGATTTTAGAATTTTAGGATTTTCATTCTCAAGTGGCTACTCTCCTATCATCCTTTTGTCACATCACTTCCCACTAAATTTTTCATACACTTTTCTTAAATTTAAGTAAGTCACCCACAATGCACAACCTTCCCAAAACTCCCTTTTGTTTTTCCTTTCATCAACTAACCTTGCCATATGACACATTATCATTTGTTAAAGTATTTTGATAACCTTTCCATTTAACTTACCACTCCCCCATTTTATTTACATCCCCTATTTATTGGTAACTCATGTAGTCATGTGCAATGGTTGGCTTACCTATATAGGGTCCCATTTCAATTTGGGGAACCATTTAAGTAAGTCATTACACAAGTTCTCATGCACCTTATCCAAATTTATGCAAGTCACCTACAATGTTCAACGTCCCCAAAATTCTCTTTTTAATTTTTCCTATTAACAAACCTTGCCACATGGCACATACCATTTGGTTAAATATTTTGGTAACTTTTCCATTTTATTAATCTCCCTTATTTATTGGTAATTCATGTGCAATGGTTGGCTTACACATATAAGATTCCACTTCAATTTGGGGGAACTATTTGAATAAGCCATTGCACATACTTTTTAGTAACGTCAAATTGCTTATCACTTGAGTAAATTATTGTATTCAGTTACAACTTTAATCTTTCATTTTCCAACCACATAGAGTATTACTTTTCTTTATTTGGGCTATGAGATGCACAATTGATGTGCTTCTGTTGGAAGTTTTTGTGATTTGAAAGGCTAAGTGAAAGTGCCACTTCTTTTCTCCTCCTTTGGTTGTTCATAATATGTGGCTTCTCGTCCTGCATTCCCAAAGATATTTTTCTTGTCTACTTGCTGCATTTGATCGTTTAGTGTTTTACTAGGTGGCGGTGTCCAATTGTTCACAGGTAGCTAAGCAAATTGGTTTTAAGAGCATGAAATGATATTCTCTCCCTCATTTTTTTATTTGCTATATTTAGCCCAAAAAACTCTTAATATTTTTAACCAAATGTAGCATGTAGCTAAAGATGAAAGGAGTATTTAGAAGAGGTTCGATATAGATCTTGAGTATCAAATTATCACCACATCAACTTAAATTCACTAAATTACGGATTTCGCTACACATCTAAATAAACCACACAAACCAAGATTTTAGTTGAACAAAATTGTTTTCTTTATATCAAAAGATGAAGGCATAGAATATTCGCATAGAATAAAGTAATATACAATTTACAAACTTATAGTAATACTAATAATTTTAAATATACGTACCAATATATCATAATTAACTACAATATACAAACTCTCCAATGAAATCCTTGGCAATGTCCCAACTTTTCTTTTAAAGGCAACAACTTATTGGCTATTTAGCACCATAGAAAATAACGACAGAACGGGCCCACTTTGCATGTCCTCTTCTTAATGGAGAAGTTTACAAAAGTAGAAGGCCCAAAATTCATGCAATAGAATAGTCCAATAATTGATGCTCTCCACTGTCCCAAAAGCCTTTATCAGTGCGAGCCTTAGTAAATAAGTGGAGTCGGCTAATATGAATAAAAAAATGTTTATTTTGAAGCGTCATTCATATATATTAGGAAATGCCTCATGAAATTATGATTGTGATTTATATCTTAAGATGTGACAAAATTTTATGGTTATTGATTATCCCTAAAACCTCTAAATAATATGAACAAAATAGCTTTTAGATCAAGGGTACCCTTCAACTTAACCCCCAAAACCAATTATATAAGGAAGTGGAAGGTGCACTTGTTTTTGCACACAGTAGTTGAATGCAGCAGAGAGGAAAGTCTTTTAATAGCAGATCAAGATCATTCTCTCGTTCTCGTCTTGCTATTGAAGGTTTTTAAAAAACCTTTCATTTCTAACAATTCATTAAGCTTTAGCTGACTAGATGGCTCCTCAAACTGCTCATCTCGAGGTATGTTACAACTTTCCAGCTTCTCTGACTTTTTTTTTCAGCTGATCATATAAAATTTAACATATATCATCAACATTTGTTATTTAAACATTAAATAATGGTTGTTTTATAGTTGATCATGATTCATGAAACAAAATGGCTTGTTGATGAAACTTTAGCTTGATATAATCACCGTTGTACTCTTTTTCTAGTGTTCTAAATTGGTTCTATAATATAAATTCGTGGATGTCAGTTAGCTTAGTTGATTTAAATTCAAAACTCGCGTTTATTAATGGTTTTGGGACCTCCTATGAAGTATGATGATTCTAATTGGAGAAAACAAATGATCTGGTAAAAAGAAAGAGGATGTGATCATGTGAAGCATAAAACATCATGGTTTACTGGGAATATTGTATCATAAAGAAAGAAAAGGACATTTTATTTTTATCATTTTGTCATTTTCATGATAAAGACTAAATATTACTATAATGCATATATACTTTCTATCAACTCTCATTTTGTCACGTCTGTTAATTTAGTGGAGCATCAAAGTATCCTCCTGTATTATATATTCTTTTTAACATTGTTTGTTGGGGTATCTTGTGAACTGATAAGTGTACATAAGTGGCCTAGCTATTTTGTTTAGTATGAGCTTCTTCTGAAGGTACCCAAAAACAAATACGTGCGATTTTGTCACATTACGGACTAAATGAAGTATGTTTAAGTATGAAGTATTTCGTATGTAAACAAAGCCTTATCAACACTTGTTCTGTGAACTTTATCAAAACCTTATCGAATTACATACCAAGAACTATTTTTTCGGCTTTTAGCAATATAATGTTGAGCACAATCAACATCGAGTATTGGACAGTGGTCATATATTTTAATTTCTTTGATCAATTTATGTTTTAGATATATCATATGAAGTATATTTCTATGTTTAAGCTCTGTATTAAAATTTTAAAAGTTAGTTGGTGAATGAGCTTAATCAATATTGTACAGATTTTAGCTCAGGAAAATTGACATGTCAATCAAAGTGCAGAAAATTATCAATAACATGCTACTTCATATAATAAAGGCTTTGATTTTTGAATTACATTTTATTGTACTGTATGTTAATGATATGCTGTGAGTATGGTTGAGTTGCTGTAAGTAAATCATTTAAATGAGTTAGTGCATGATGTTCTTCCATCTCTATTGTTATTACAGTCTTGTGTACCTTTAATCATGTTCACCTCTATGTATACAGGTACTTTCATCACTCCCATCTTATGAAGGAAAGTGTGTTCTTCTAATTGGCATAGACATTAGTAATCTTGCTGGTCAATTGGCGAACAAGGCGGGCCAGGTTATAGCTGTTGATCTATCAGGGAGTGTTACAAATGAGGTGAGGGTGATCAGTGATCAACAAAGTTTTACTAGCTAAAGTTGTTGATTTCTGTCTATATGCCATTATAATTTTCCTCCTTATCGTTGCAGAGTGAAAGTGCCAATCACCATAATGTGAAGTTCATTTCAGCTGATGCAACATCTCCGAGTCTAGACATTTCGTTGGAATCTTGTGATCTGATATTTGCTGATTCTGTATTCGCGCATCTTTCGGATGATGAGGTTATCTTGGTGTTTGGTTACCCTTTTCAGTAGTCTGTTAGCTTTGAAACTAATTTGATAGTAGTACTCTATTGACAATTGAGTGCTACTTCTGAAAATGTAGGTTAAAAAGATGGTACAAAACATGGCAAAATGGCTAAAACCGGGAGGGTATATTTTCTTCAGTGAAGCTTGTTCGAATGATTCTGTGGATCGAGATCCTAAGTTCTACTCAAAGGTTTGTTCTTTCACCTTATAGTCTTTTTTCTCAGTTTTTCCACATTTCTAGTTGGATGGAATGATGCAGAATCATTCGATTTGTGTGTTTGGGCAAAAAAATTACCGGGCTTGTGAGGAAAGCAATTGACAATCTCACAAGCTAGCCTTTTAACCAAAAATAAAAAATAAAATCACACAAGCTACCAGTCTGTGTACTGCATTAGTGGGGTGTTTTCACTAGAGACATAATCTACTAATCTAGGGACAACAATGATTAATCATCACCCTACAGCTTTTCTAACTAAGTACTAAAACTGATTATTGCCTTATTGGTAAGTGATTTAGCTCACAAAACCATCACCTGATATTCAGGTAATACACAAAAATGCTCTGTATTCTTTCTCAAGCTCACTATAAAAATATATGTAAGGTGGATGAATTGTGGTCATTGGTTGTTATTCTTTCTATTTCAAAGTCCTCTGCTTTGTTCTGCCACTCCTTGTTGTATGGCATATGGAATGAGGTCAATAACTATCTTCTCATATTTGCTGCTGCAGGTCTTCAAAGAATGTCRTGTGCAAGATGCATCTGGGAWYTCATATGAGCTCTCAGTGGTTGGCGGAAAATGCAATCAAAACAAGGTATCYAGTGCCTCTCTGCTGSTTTTAAACCTTATGTCTTTGTTTTGTGATGCTCATCTGTTTAAAATTGCTTGTATTGATAGTCTAATTTKCTKAGAGTAGTGCGTGATTTTTCCTGTACAAGAAAAAGTACTATTAGCATCTTGCTSACAAAGTGATATCYCTTTKGCTATTTCAGATTTGCTGGAYAWGGCAAAAAGTTGATTCAGAGAATGATAAAGGGTTTCAACAATTTCTAGATACTGTCCAGTACAAGGCTAATGGTATATTGCGTTATGAACGTGTCTTCGGCCCAGGTTATGTGAGCACTGGAGGACTAGGTACTCACTGCACCTCTTGTTAGCTGTAAATTTAATCATGTTACATGTAGCTCTTGGGAGATGAATTTTATGTCAGTTGTATATATTGGCAATATTGCTGCTAATATTAGCTTATTGAAATAACGTAATTTGGTTTGATCAACCATTCAATTTGTTCAGAAACAACAAGAGAATTTGTGTCAAAGCTTGACCTGAAGCCTGGACAGAAGGTTCTAGATGTGGGTTGCGGCATAGGTGGAGGTGATTTCTACATGGCAGAGAAGTTCAATGTCGAGGTTGTGGGAATTGATCTTTCCATCAATATGATCTCCATTGCCCTTGAGCGTGCTGTTGGACTCAACTGTGCTGTTGAGTTTGAGGTGGCTGATTGTACCACAATAACTTACCCGGACAGCACTTTCGATGTGATCTACAGTCGTGACACCATTCTCCATATTCAGGTGATTTAAGTTCATTAATACCTAATTTACTCATCTGTACTTCCTACATTTAGATAACTTCATAACTTTGCTACTTCAATTCATTTGTTCCAGGATAAACCTGCACTATTCAGATCATTTTACAAGTGGTTGAAACCTGGAGGCAAAGTTCTTATCAGCGATTACTGCAGAAATGCCGGCACACCATCACCTGAATTTGCAGCTTATATTAAGCAAAGGGGATATGATCTCCACGATGTGCAGGCGTATGGCCAGGCAAGTGTAAAATTATCATGTAGTACTTGTTATCTTATTCTTGCCCTTTTGGCAATATCAGAACTTCTTGCCAAAAGCGAGTATGCTGAAAGTTATATGTTCTGTCCAGATGCTCAGAGATGCTGGATTCAATAAGGTTATTGCAGAGGATAGAACTGATCAGGTTTCTTTTGATATCTCTTATTTTCCTTCATACATTTCTATGGAACTTGAATTATTTATATTCTGATGGCTTTGTATTATTCTGTTTTAGTTTCTTAAAGTTCTGGAAAGGGAAGTAGATGCAGTTGAGAAAGAGAAGGAAAGATTCATTGCAGATTTCTCCGAGGTTTGCATTCCATGCGATTATATAATTATTTCTTTTATGATTTGTTGACTAACCTTTGTATCGCCTGCTAATTATATGTCTCTTGTTATTGTACCTCTTCAGGGAGATTATAATGACATTGTTGGCGGATGGAAATCTAAACTGGTGAGGAGTTCATCGGGTGAGCAGCGATGGGGTTTGTTCATTGCTGAGAAAGTGTAGATTTATCTATTGGTGTCTCTACAGCTATGAATCATATGTAATCTGGAAAATGATCATTTCTGTTGCTTGTGAGGGAATCAGAGTAGAGTAGCAGAGTGTCAATTTTCTTGTTTGCTTTACTTTCTGAAATAAAGAGACCATTTCATGAAAATCTATCAAATTCTCTTGTATGGTGATGAACTGAGATTCCCAATCCTCAAATCACAAATTTAGTTTGAGTGTAAGAGCTTGGAGCTGTACTATATGTCATGTCATTTCAGGAGCATGTCGAAAAAATAATGAAATTGAAATTCTCGGAAATGCAACAAAATACCCAGATGGAGGTTCCAAATAGACCAAGAATAACAGGAATCTACAAGAAAAAACTTATTTCCTAAAGCTAATTTGTAGTAACCTTATATGTTTTGGTTTGACCTAATTTCAATCCGCCTGCAAATTAATTGAAATGTCCCCGGAAAACTAACAGACTGTTTTGATTTGCTCTCAGATTGACTTGACATAAGCTAATCTGAATTAGATTAAAGTTTGTAAAGGATTAACATCGGAAAATTTCAAAAATTGTCTAATTTTTACTGCTTTCTCTACCTCAGTTGCCTCCACACATCAATAAAAGTCAGCAAAGATTTCAGCACGACATGAAGCCTAAAGCTTAGTACATGTTGATTGATTACACACTAACACACATATCATCTTATATAAAATGTATGTGGAGTCACATGATTAGCTGCAATTAGAATTTAAATGGTAGAATCTTTTGTATCAACTGTATGGAACGGATTCACTCTTGGCCAATTGATAGACCGTGATTCGTATAAGAAAATATATCAGTACAATAACTCTATCATGTTCAAATTCGCTTTCATGTTTAGCAAGGAAAAAAAATATACCAGTGTTTAAGACTTCAAATCAATCTGTAGAGGATGATCTGAATTAATAGCAAGATATTGATGTTGTTAAATATGTGAATCTGCAATGATTATTAATATGGACTGTTGTATTATTTCGGTTGTAGATTATATATGATTGATACTACTTAGTTCATTCAGCCTTATATATGATTGATGCTACTGCGGTCAAGAAAAGGACCGGCTGATCCGAGTGCACTTCTTTTCTATTCAATCCTTATTTTGAGATTGCTCCATCAACTAACATTCTATCAGATGGTTGCTTCTTCGGCGCAAACTTTGGATTCACATCGCGTACCTCTGGGCTAGGCATTTCAACACCAGATCATATTTAAAGTCACCAGTGACTTCCTTCTATATATATAACTAGACTAATTATTCCCACATCGCAAAAATATATAATGATTCAGATATTACTTGTCTATAATTATACCTACATCCCCTCAAAACCAGTCTCTCTCGAATATCCAATCAGTCTCTCGTATTATCGATATGTTGACGAAAGTAAATCATGGATGCAAAAAAGCTATGTGATGATAAGCGAAATGAAAGCGAGAACATGAGGGATAGATTAAGTGAGCTACCTGATTGTCTTCTTCATGAAATCATGTCCTCATTTGATGCCAAGGAAGTTGTTCAAACCTCCTTACTTTCCACAAGATGGAGAAACCTTTGGACTCAAATTCCTTACCTCAACTTCGCCTTACACATGCCTTATTATCGTCCCCCCTATTCTCCAACTTCACCCAATTACAGTCCGACTTCCCCCCCTTATACTGCACTTTCGCCCAATTATTGTCCGGGTTCCCCTAGTTATTCTCCAACTTCACCCTCTTATAATCCATCCTCGAATCCTCCTTCTCCGCATTCTCCTGATAATTATAGCCCGATTCTCCTCGACATAATCCGCTTTCTCCTGGGTACAGTCCGAGTTCTCCTGGGTACATTCCGTCTTCTCCTGGGTGCACTTACTACAATCTTTCTGGTAATAGTTATCATCCATTTGATCCTGTTAGGGAATACACTCCGCCAGATTTACAGGACCTTGCTAAGAAATATGATACAACTGAATATTCAACGGTGGAAAAGGTTTGGCGCTTCAATAAATTCGTTTATGAGTTTCTAAATCGGCGTGGAGACTTCAAAATCGACAGGTTCAAGTTTCGAACAGATGCTTGGTTGGATTTTGGCTTTCAACTATTTGAAGATTATCTGTTGTCCTATGTTGCTAGAGCAAATGTACCAGAGGTTGAATTTCATGTTAAATTCATGCCTTATTTAAAATTGCCAGAATGTTTATATCTTAGTGAATCGCTTGAAAAGCTTCATTTGGGTGTTCCTGATGTGTATTTGTCCAATGGTAGTTTTCCTGCATTGAAAGAGCTGAGACTTGATGGTCTTGCAAATAGTATTCTTTGTCATCCTGAGTTTTTCTCAACAACTTATTCTCTGGAAAGGTTGAGTTTTTCAGACTGTGCATTGGAATTTATGGTTTTGATAATCTCGGCTCCCAAGCTTAAGACGTTGGAGATACTTAACTCACGGTTTGATTGGGTAGTTGTTTCGTCACCACTGCTTACATACTTTAAATTTGAAGGCAGTGAGCTGGTAGACTTGAATGTGGATGATAAATGCTGTTTGTTGGAAGAAGTTGATATCGATGTCAGAGATAATGGCAGAGGAGTTGAAAAGCAAGCCACTAAGCTTATCGACATGCTTAAAGAGCTCTCAAATGCGAAGACTGTTGTTGTGTCCTTGGACACTCTTAATGTAAGCAACGCGGCAACAAAATCATTGTACATTACGCTCACTTTTTCTGCTAGAACTACTTATATGGTTTATAATAAAAATAAATAGAATAGTATAAGAACAGTGGAGTATTACATTCAACTTGAGTTTAAGCTAGCTTTGACTGATTTTGTGTAACTTGTCATCGAAGGTGCTATCGAAAGGGAACCGTGAACTTAAAAGTGAGGCGTCACCCTTTCCTCTTTTAAAGGAGTTGAAGCTGAAAATAGATCGGTCAATCCCTGAAGATGGATGGAGTTTTTTGCTGCAAAATTCTGCAACTGATGTTGAGACTTCGATTCTGGTACCTTCTTCATTGCCAGGGTAATAATCCACAGTCTTACATATACAAACCATCACAATTCTTGATATGAAATACATGATATATGTGATGTAAATATATGTATAATGTATTTGCAGGTTAACTAAAGGGTTCAGAGCATTTTAGATAGAAGCCTTGCCTCCCACACAACATCGAATTGGAGCGTGATCCAAGATTAAGAGCATATGAATCGATGTTTTGAACCTTGTTTTTGTTTTCCTCAAACCTTGTTTTTATTTGCTTCCAATATGCTTTGAACTGAACTTAGATCTTTGTTCCGAGTTTTCAATATTAGACTCAAGTTTGTTATTTGGTTGTCACAGTTGTCAGAATTAGATATGATTAAATTTTTTTATCTTAAGCAACCATCCATCCAATTCCATATTAGTCGTATGTCATGATCTGAATTATAGTTTGGAATTTCCTAGTAAGTAATCGGGATCCAGATACAAATGATGAGACTGTTTTGACTTGACATGAGCTAATTAAACTTAATTAGGAAGTTCATTATTTTTTTGAATGAACAATATTCAACAGGTCTGGAGTCTTTTTGTTACACTTGAAAACACTTTAACCACCCAAAGGACATCAAATTCTAAATTTTAAGCAATATATTATCAAATGTGTAAAGGATTAACATCCTAAACTATTTTTTCCCATATACCCCTGACTTTAGYTTAATAACCCATATACCTCCGTGTTTTTAGAAACGCCTCATATACCCCTCACATTAGAAAAAATAGCCCAAATRYCCTTACTATGGACGGAAAACCTAACACCGTTAGTATTTCATCTAATTAACCCCTAATTTAACACATTAAACACCTAATTCATTACTTCTCCTCTAATAACTCTTTAATTATCCTGAAAAAAAAATCATATTCATCTTCATTCAACCCAGGCCAGCAAAACAAAATTATCTTCATCTCCAACCTCTTCAATTTCCATTCCTCACCATTCCTTCTCTTCCATTCCCTCTCTCATCTCACCCAATAAAACAACACTTAAGTGTGTCACCACTCACCACACTTGACAGCCACCAAGTTTTAGCAGCAGCACCACAAGCAAGAGCGCAGCAGCACCACAAGCAAGAGCGCAGCACCTCGCAATAGCCACCACACACACGCACATCGAGCCAAATTTGAGCGAAATTGATGCAGCAGGTGAGAGAGTACCAGTACTCCCACAAAAACGCAACCACACCATTCTGGAAATTAGATTGAATCTAGGAGAGAGAAGRAGAGAAAGGCGYTGGAGAAAGCCCAATTGAATCTGTGCGAAATTAAATAGGATCGAAATTGGGGGAATTTYCTAGGCAAAACRCCTTGTTCTAAATCAAAGCCCAATTTGCACGAGCTGCGGTTCAAGTGGGCACGCRAGGCGATGGAGAAAGCCGAATTTTACGAGGGGCTGGAGAAAGCCGAATCTCAGACCCTCTAACTTCAACATTCTTATCATCAAAATCAAGTTTCCCAGAAAAAACCACCTTCGAATTCGTTTGAAAGGGTCTGAGACTCCTCAAACGGAAAGAAGAAAAGCACCATTGAACCCGAATGCAAGAGAAGACTCCTCAATGGCGTGAATGACGTCGAAGATGTTGCAGTGAGAGYGAGAGCACGAGAAATTGGCGCGAGAAGAGGCGRATTTGGCGAGTTTAGTAAGAATRAGGAAGATGAGTGAATTAGGGGATTTRATTATTATTCAGTTTAGATGAGTGAATTAAGTGAATTAGTGAATTATTCTTACTAAACTGAATATCAGGAAGATGAGGAAGATTAGTGAATTAGTAAGAATGAGGAAGATGAGTGAATTAGGTGGACGAATTAGGAAGATGGCGGTGGTCATGGTAGGAAGGAGGAAGATGAGTGAATTAGGGGATTTAATTGAAAAATTATTTCAATCAGTGAATTAATGTGTTTAATCAGTGAATTAGGGGGTTGATTGGCCTAAAGACTAACGGCGCAAATTATTAGGTACAATCCCCTTACCTAGCAAAATACAACCCCCTCCCCCTATCTTATGTGGTACATGATTTATTTCCCTCCCCCTATTATCTCTCACGCATGATTTTTTTAAAAATAAAAAATCATTAATTAAATAAAATTAGATGGATATAAATATTTGACAACTAATAAAAGCAATAGATGGGGGTTGTMTCTTGCAATGTAGGGGGGTTTGTATAATATAGGCTTTGGACTAACGGTGTTAAAAATTTAACGGTTTTTTGGCTCATTAAGGTATTTGGGCTATTATATCTGATGTCAAGGGTATATGAGGCGTTTCTAAAAATACAGGGGTATATGGATTATTAAGCTTAAAGTCAGGGGTATATGGGGAAAATCCCTTTTAAAATTGTCTAATTTTACTGCTTTCCCTAGAGTGCAGGAGCACCTAGCATTATTCTTGGTAAAGGATTAGTTTTTTTCGTAATTGAAGGGCAAAGAAATTAAAGTACAACAACATTCATGGGTGAGAACACCCTTAAAACAACTAAGATTACTCTACTGCAGTACAATTGATCACATTACACCTAACTCATTGGTATAAATCATCCAACAATCATCAGGAGGGGTAGGTATCTCCTTAACACACCCAATAGCACCCATATTAGGGGCTATTTTCGCCAAGCAATCTGTTAGCCCATTTGATTTCCTGCCTTGGAATTGAATTTGACACTCTAAGAGATGTTGCTTCAGTTCCCTACAGTCCAAAAAACAATGTTGATTAGATTCGAACACATATTGTCAGGGTCGTTTATGGCCTGTATTGCATTTTTGCAATCCGACTCAATGATTATCTTGCTCCATGTTATCGTCTCTGCCTCCTTGAGTGCCAAACGAATTGCTAGTAGTTCAACTTAGAGGGATGAATTGGCATAAWTYTTTTGGACAAAGGCTGTGACCCATCTTCCCATTGTATCTCGAACCACACCTGCAATGTAGCTTATACAAGTATTTTCCTTCCAAGTTGCATCAACATTAATCTTATGAAATCCTCTAGGAGGTGGTTCCCAAGCATGGCTTGTATTCTCATGGTCAGACAAGGTGGTTTTGATTTTGGTGATTGCATTTATAGATATTATTTTCCATTTGTATTGTAGTATCTTATTTTCCATTTGTATTGTAGTATATTTGGCACTTTTGACTCAGCATATATATTTTCTGCCATTATGAAAGATCAGATATTGTGAGTTTGTGACACAATCCACTCTCTTTTTACTTCTCTCATATTGGGTGATTGATTGCACGAGTGCTTGTTGCACACACACATATCTCCTTATACATGCATATCCGTTATCTCCTGGGTTGACAATAAAATGTAAGTGGAGTCACTGGCCTGATYAGCTGCAATGAGAATTTAAATGGTACAATTTTTTGCATCAATTGTATGGAACGATTTCACTCTTATTGAGTATTTGATAGACAATGATTCGTATGAGAAAATATATTTGTACAATCTCTATCATGTTCAAATTTGCTTTCAAGTTTAGGAAGGAAAAAAAATCAGTGTTTAAGACGTACTTCAAATCAATCTGTAGAGGGTGATCTGAATTAGCAAGATATTGAGGTTCTTAAATCAGTGAAATCTATAATGATTACGAATATGGACTGTTTTATTTCAGTTTAACCGAAATGAAAGTGAGAACATGAGGGATAGAATAAGTGAATTACCYGACTGTCTACTTCATGAAATCATGTGCTCAATAGATGCCAAGGCTATTGTACAAACCTCCTTATTGCTTTTTACAAGATGGAGATACCTTTGGACTCAAATTTCTTACCTCAACTTCGCCTTACACATGCCTCTTTATTGTCCCTTCTATTCTCCAACCTCGCCCAATTTTTTATTTTTTTTGGTGCAAAAGCCGGCTTTCATTATAGGAAAATTAAGTAACACTAGTGGAGATCAAAGAGAGCTCCTTAAAGTACATGTCTGCAATAGAAATAGGTAGACTAGCTACATTACAAATATCATCAAATACACTTGGATTTGAGTGGATCCTACAAAATTTAGCAAGGCCATTTGTGAGCTCCTTACATCTTCTTGAAGTGTATTTAATTCTTAGCTGAGGAACTAATTGTATCAGCYCCCTGCAAGCATTAGCAATAGTGGACAGTGAGTCTTTGGCAAACACTTGCGAATTAAGACGCGTAACCGTAAGCTGGGAGTCAGACACACAATTCCAACCCTTTTTTATTATAAACTTTAGACTCGCCGCAATAGCCATTAGTTCTACCCCCAAAGCGCATGAGGCTCTAGTTTTCAAAGTAAATCCATCTTTCCAAGTGCCATCTCCCCCTCTAGCTAATCCAGCAAGTCTCGCATGATTGTCCTTGTTTAAAAAGAAGGCATCAGTATTGAGAATCACAGTATCAAAGTTCACTTGGGGCCATGAGAAGACCACATTTGGAGGAACATCCGTCTTACATGGGAGGAGTGAGAAGAATTCCCAATTGAGCCTCAACGATCACAAAAGTGGCTGAAACTGAGGTTTGATTAAAAACAAGATTGTTGCGTTTTTACCATAGTTGCCATAGAATTGTTGGAAATTGATTTTTTCATGGGAGTGTTGAAGGGTTACTTGTTGGTTATGAGGTAAGGTTAAACTTTAGCCAAGTATGGAGTGGAATTTGAGTTGTGGGGTTCATATTCACAAGGCTCCAAACTTCTTGGGCTGCTTCACAGAGTTTGAGAATGTGGTTTGCATCCTCGCTTGCATAATGGAAATGAGTGAATAAAGGTGAGGTGATGATAGAACGCCTTGCTAAGGCTAGGTTATTGGGAAGCCTGTCCAAAATTACTTACCAAAGGTAGAATTTTAATTTCGGTTGTATTTTTAGTTTCCAAATCCAACCCATGTCCTCTTTTTGTTCAGGATATCTCATACAAGATATGACCCTCTTGAAATCAAACTTATTTTTCCATGTCAAAGTTGAGAAAACAAGGTCTTGATTACCTGATGGAGGGGTTGAGGGGCCATGGATCTCCACTGGTAGTTTGATGGATAAAGAGTCCCAATTGAAGGTCTCTCCATGTAGAATGTCAACCACCATTAGGTCTTCTTCTCCATGCATTAGTGGTCCTGCAACAATTGAACGAAGTGTTCCCTCTTCGAGCCATCTATCAAATCATAGAGATATGCTTTCCCCATTTCCTATTCCCCACCGTAGGGTCTCCCTGAACATAGGCCATACTTTACCCATTGATTTCCAAATGTGTGATCCCCCTTTGAAGGATTTTAGTCTTGAACGTATAGTGTACTTAGCTTTTAAGACTTGCACGGCCAAATTCCCACTTCCTTCAAGCCATCTCCACCATAATTTCATTTGCCATGCTTTGTTGAGTACATGACTGTTGAGTTCTTAACTTGAGTTTTGAATGATGACAAACCACTTTGAACTAAAATATATATGCAAGTTTCTGTTTGCATGTGCAGGTAAAAGTCACAAGTTCAAAGTGTGTAAAGACGAAGCTCATGAGGCTAAGTCTCGAAGATTGCATGAAGACCAAGGTTTCAAAAGACATAGTTTTAGGTCTTAGTTGCAATGTAAGTAGTATTTGGATTCTTTAATGCATTATAAAGGTCAATATTAGAGAGTTGCACTAGTTGGATATAATAAGTAATCACGGTTGCTTATTATATATAACTTCAAGTGAATTGAGTTGACTGGAACAGTTTGGGAATAGTTCCAGACTAGTCCTCTCATGTTTACTTCTTAACATCCGTATTTTTGGAAAGTTTATTTCCGCATAAAATTGATTTTGAAAATAAACGAATGGTAGGGTTATTGTGCAAGAAAGTTCTTTTAAGTATGGTAAGTATATTGTTGAGTTCATAACTAATTTTATTTGTGTTGGATCGACTGAACAATACAAGAGAGGGGGGTGAATTGTATTTGAGGAACTTAAGTGACTTTTTGCGGAATTAAAAGAAACTTAGTAAAAGAAACTCGAGCAATGAGAATTTCCAAACATAGAAACTCTCAAGACAAATGCCAAGAGAGGAAAAACTGTGGCCTGATGCAACACAGGACTTCGTCTTTATTATAATAGGATCAAACACCTAATTACAATCTAAGACCCTCGTTCTCAGTTCAATAATGAACTTCTTGAACCCTTGCAACCAACCCCTCTATTGGTCACACACTCTCTATCACTCGATTTCTATGAAATCCCTCGATTATGACTTTCTCTCACAACCCCTTGCTTTAACCAATAGCTCAAAGCACTTTTACAACTCAATAAGAATTAAGACTTAGCTTGGCACTGGTATGAAGAATAAAGCTCTGATTTTTCTTTGCTCAAAAGTGTATGTAATGATTCATTAGGTGATGGTATTTATAGGGTAATTGTATGAGTCGTGGAAGTCAAGTAATAACCCACTATCACACTACATCCTAATTTGTAGGAGAAGTGCATGGTGCCATGGTGGAACTTGATTCCAACGGTCACACGATCACACTTCCAGTTTAAGTCCGTTTAACAACCTTCCTATTTTTGCTCAGTTAGTTTGCTTGAGAAGCAAGCTGATTCAATCCACGATTATCATAAACTAACTTCACCTATTTTTAAGGAAAACAATTTCGCAAATACTTGTTTTAATCCGATTTTCCAAAAATCCTTTTCAAAGATATTTTTACCATATTCCAAAGTATATAGTGTATAGTGTATAGTTATTAAAAGTTAAAATATCAGAATTTAATCCTTAATGATTTTAGAAGAAGATTTTATTTTTATTCCAAAACTTTACTAAACAAATTTATTGAAGAACTTCTTTTCATAAATCACTGAATTAATTTCTTTAATAGATTAGCTTACAAACTATATCCTAAAATACTTCTTAATCCTATGAGCTAATTCTTCATGCCTTAATGCCAAGTGTACAATAAATCCAAAATACAATCCTAGACCTACTGTACCAAATACTCGAATACTTGTTTTAGGCTATTGCCAAGGAACTCGAGCTTTCCAACTTGTGAGCTTCTTCCTTGAGCTCAGGTTGATGCTTCCAATAGTCCTGGGAACTTCTTCCTTCTCCTAAGGATATCCTCATCCCTTTAAGACTCCTTGGACTATCAACACCTGTAATTAAAACACTCAATCACACACATCAGATAACACTTATGAGTTTGCCTTTGTTGGTTTGTTGAACCATTCATCAAAACTCTTAGTGTTTAACAATTTGCATGCAAATAAAATCAGTGGATATATTTTATGTGAAATATTTATTTTATTTCCAAGAAAAATATATCCTCATGATCTCATGCAATATACTTACCAAAGGCTTACTTAAAAAGACCAACAGGCATGCAAACCCTAACACTTTTGCACGAACCTTTTCGAGTAATCAAATTGCAAAAGCTCTCTCTCTCTCTCTCTCTCTCTCTCTCTTTCTCTCTCTCTCTCTCTCTCTAAGTTGAACCTAACAAAAATCCAATACTACACTTTGGTTTAATTTACTCTCATTCTAATCATTCAGGCTATTCTGTAATTAATGAGAGACAAAGTGTTGTCGATTGAACAGATTGCGAGTTCAATTTGCTGGGAAACTTGGTCAGGGATCAAGTTCATTTGAATCACCATAGTTGGTGATTGGGTTGAACTTCCATAGGTGGAAGTTGGGGATCTATCGTGCATAGGTGTGTTTTGATTTCCACATGCTCAATTTTTTTTCATCCTCTGAAGAATAAAGGAGGTATTTCTCATATTTGGTCTCTTGCTTATAATCGGAAGACCCAAGTATGGGGATCGATGTCATGAAACTCCTTAATGTTCGTTAAAGAGTAAAGATGACTTCTGATATCTGGCTTTGTATTATTGGAAAAAAGAATGGAACTTTTCTCCAAGCTCACTGATTGTCCTGAAATTGTGCAGAAATAATTGAGAAGATTCTGCATAGTAAGGATGTTTTGCACTGAGGCTTCACCGAAGAGGAGGATGTCATCGGCGAATAGGAGGTGAGAAATACTGAGCTTGTTCCTTCCCAAAGTAACCGGTTTCCACATCCCCTATGAGCAAGAATCGTGAATTAATCTAGAGAGGACCTCCATACACATTATGAAAATGTATGGAGACAAAGGGTCTCCTTGACAGATTCCTAGAGATGGTGTAATCCGTTCCGTTTTTGATCCATTGACCAAAATAGAGGAGGAGAGATTAGAGATGCAAGACATGATTAATTTAGTGGAATCATCGTCCAAGCCACAATTGAACAAACAACCTTTGATAAATCCCCACTCTAAATTGTCATAAGCCTTCTCAAGATCTAATTTCATTGCAAACCAACCTCGATCTCCTTTCTTGCGCGAGAGAGAGTGAATGATCTTCGTTGCAATTAGTACATTTGTATTCGTGCCTCTGTCAGGTAAAAAGGAGCTTTGATTTGGTGATATCAAGGTTGGCAAGTAATCTCTCAATCTATTGACAAGAATTTTCGTCACCACTTTGTAGCTTGTATTACACAAGCTAATTAGGCGAAAGCCTTTAATTGAGATTGGTTGCTCCGACTTTGGGATGAGTACAATTAATGTTCATTGATTTCATTTGGGATTCTCTTTTCACATAACACATGTACAATGAGAACTTCCAAGTCAGCCTTGATTGTATCCTAGAATGTTTTGTAAAAATAAGGATGAAATCCATCCGGGCCTAGGGCTTTGAAAGAGCCCAATTGAAAGACCCCCCCCCCATTTTATCTCCTCCAAGGAAGGAATTTTCGAGATGGAGATGATGGATTGAGGCCTAGAGAAAGGTGGAGAGTCCACATCCTAGGGGTGAAACTAAATCGGTTTAAAACCGAATACCAAACAAAACTGAACCGTATTACAAATATGGTTCGGGTTTTTTTAAAAAAATTTGGTACGGTTGGGAGTCAAATTTTCTGAAAAATCGGTTTTCGGTTTGGAGTCGGTGCGAGAGAGGAAAACCGAACTCCAAACCGCACACCGAATTATTAAAAGGGCTTGTGTTAATTTAGGCCCAATGGTCCATTTGCCCCATTAACTCTCTAAAACTTAACTTTATTGTAAAGTTGTTATTCTATTTGAAACTTTGTTTGGACTTAATTTGAATTTGTTATTTGTTAATTCATTAGAAATTTTAGGCATTATTTAAATGTAATTTGTTATTGTAGCTAAATTGAATTAAAACACTCCAAACCAAACCAAACCAAACGTAATTTTTATTGTAGCGTAATTGAATTAAAAATTCGGTTTGGTTTGGATCGAAGGACTAAAAACCGAATTTTTTCGGTTTGGTTTGGTTTGGAGTGAAATACAATTTGGTTTGGATTTGGAGTAAAATTTTAAAAACCGAAATAAAATGGTTTGGATTTGGAGTTGGTCATAATCCAAACCAAAAATCGAACTTTCGCCCCTACCACATCCCATCTAACAGATTCTTGAGAGGTGGTAAATAATTTCTGAAAAAATTCCTTTATATGTGTTTGTATAGCACCTTCTTCTGAATTTCATTCCCCAACCTCTGAGTTTAGGCACATGATTCCATTTCTTTTCCTTCTTACCAGGACAGATTTATGGAAAAAACTTGTATTACGTTCTCCCTCTAGAATCCAATTGTCTCGTGATTTCATCATCCAAAGTAACTCTTCTTGATGAAGGGTTTTATTTAGCTCTTGTACAAGGGCCTCTTCCATATCAATTAAGGATGGTTGGTAGGGGTTTTGGCTTAAGTTTTTTTTGTATTCCATCAATGCGTGCCATGGTACGCGCTTTAAGTTTCCAAATGTTTCAAAGACCTCTTTGTTACAGCTCATACAAGATTGGGAGAATGACTTTAATTTTGTGTGAAAAGATGATGAAGTGTTGTTCCATAAGTTTTTGTGAATTGGTCAAAGGTGGGATCTAGGCACCACATTGGTTCAAATTTGAACATTTTTGGTGATTTTGGGCTCTTTTTGAGAAGGATAGTAAAATGGGACAATGGTCTGAGCTTAAACGAGGTGGGTGTTGAAGATTGGCATTTGGAAAGGTAGTGAGCCAGTCTATAGATCCCAAAGCACAATCCAAACATTGCATCATAAGCCCATTCTTATACTTCTTAATCCAAGTAAATTTCTGTCCCACATATCCCAGGTCATGTAACCCACAAGTATTACAACAATCTATAAAGGCATCAATTCTATAACACTTGGGTGGTTTGCCACCAAAGCGTTCTCTAGGGTCCAGTATGTTGTTAAGCTCTCCCATAACAACCCATGGAAGATCCATGGATTCAGACAACATGCATAACTCAACCCACAAATTTTTACGAATAGAGAAATTAACACTGGCATAAATCCCAGATTAGAAAAAACGTTTTGAATTTTTAATTACCTGGATTAAGCCATGAACTCCCTGATTGTTGATTTTGGTGGGTTCAAAGGTAATGACATCAGACCTCCATAACACCATGATACCACCCGATAGATCGGTGGGGTTAGAGAAGATAAATTGATCAAAGAAGGTGATCTTCCTAGTAATCTCAATTGCATTATTTCTACCATCTTGTGTCTCAGAAATCACGACCTTGCTTAGGGTATGCTACAGAATCAGTAGCCACATATTGGTGAGGAATGCARAACGTGTAATTCCCCTTGCGTTCCAGTAAAGAACGCTCATCTTAAGTCTGATTTGGAGGTGGCGGAACCCCCGCATCCACCTCGCTTCCCTCTATCCTTGGAGATAGTGATCGAACAATTTCTTTTCCCAATCATATTCCAGGACTGTAGTAGGATTGATCGAGAAATTGGTTAGGTTTCCGTTCTCTATTGCTTTTACGGGTGCCTAGGTGGCCCACAATTCTAGCCGACTCACCAATTTCATCGTTTGAAAGATGCTGCAACAATATGCTTTGCCCAGCACTTCGATTTCGTTCATGAGAAGGTTTATCGTGGAGACCTCCCTGGCTTTTAGCGGAAGCACTATAAAACACCTTAGAACAAGTTACATCGTAGATTCGATTTAAAATAGCCTTAATAAAAATCTTCATCCGAATCAATACAATTTGTGAATTTTCTCTGATTCGGCATGACGTCCGTTGTACGTAGTTGTTTGAATGATCATACCTTTGTGATTTTCTGAATTCTTTTCAAGATTATGAAACCCTAAATCTCCATTATTCAACCAACAAAAAACATTTAGAAACCATAGATAATCTGATCTTCCGTGAGGGAAGACAAGAAAACTAAACTCAAAACTCTCACAAAAGGAGATAACCATAAGCCCAAAAATTGGGGATAAAACTCTCATAAAGAGATAATATAAAAACCCAAAAATTGGGGATAAAATTCTCATAAAGAGATAAAATGAAGGATTATTCATAAACAAATAAACAAAAATAAAGTAGTAGAAAGAAAAATTGGGCTTACCACCATCAAAGAGATGATGATAGCCCCTTTGGCTAAAGAATAACTAGTACTGTAAGCACGCAATGCGTGCGTTCATTTTAAAAACTTATATTAAACTAATTTACAATGAGAAAATAAAACTTATGCAGTTTCGTTGGACATAATTCCAAATTAACAATGACGGAATGTTATTATGATTTCAAAATTTTGATGTATTTTTCTTTTTATTGAATTTCTAGACAAAGAGTTTAAATCAAATGGTGTGGTTTTAATCAACTGATTACTTACACTAATATATGAATAGTTATATTGATCAATATAATAATATTATATGAGTAATTAATATAGGTTCGAATAAGAATTTTATAGCTATTTAATTCAATATTTTTTCAAAATAATTTTTAATAATTAAGTGATTCATGAGAATTAATTAGTCAATGTAATTAATTAATTTTTATTCAAATTTAATCATACTAATTAATTAAACTTTTCATTTTCTTATTTATGGGAATAAATTAGTCAATGTAAATAAGTTTTTATTGATGCATATACCTTTTTTATATTGCTTAATATGAATTAGGAAAAATTGTCAACAACTGCCTCTTTTTTCCAACTTTGAATACAACTACCCACTTTTTTTTTTTTGAAAACAACTACCCACTTTTTATATGTGACTTTGTGAACCATGACCCCTAACTGATTTCAGGTGAGCAAAACCACCCAAGACGACGTGGGCCCCATTCCTTGACTGTTTTTCGGCCAAACCCCTCCCCTAAGAATATGAAATGACCTTAATACCCTCCTTTTATTTCTTTTTTCTTTCTTCTTCTTTCTTTCTTATTTGTTATGTATTTTGATTCTTTCACTCTCTCTCTCTCTCTCTCTCTCTCTCTCTCTTCTATCATCTCTCATCTCATCCTCACTCATTCAAACTCAAATTTCACACTAAAATCTCACAATCATCCACCAAATTCACTCTCAAACTTACTAATCACTCAAATTTCTCACAAAAATCAGTTTTTTTCGAATTAAACCCAATTTTCTGGATTTATTTTCGAAATTTTGGGGGTTTAGGGTTCATGCAATTCGAATTTTTGGGGGCTTTTGAGTGCTATTCTGGGCAAAAAATCTGCAATATGGTTCGAAAATTTGGAGTCCTTGCTCGTGGTTGATACTGCTCTTGTGCGTGGTTTTGGGTGAGTAATTTCAAGGCTTTAATTTTTCAATGCAATTTGGGGCGTTTTTGTTGGGGATTTTGAGTGGAATCAACCACCCCTCGAATTCCCAAAATTTTGGTTGTTCTAAGGCTCAAGAACTAAGCGTTGTTGCTGATGTTTGAGGGTCGAATTTGGGTAAAAATCTCACACCAACGTGTGGGATTTGTTTCGTGTACCTAGGCTTGTGAATTTTTCTGATTTTTTGCTTAATTTTAGCTTTATAAATCACAATTTGTAATGCGTCAATTATTCCATTTTGGTTGAATATGATTTTTGGTTGTGTAATTTATTTTGTTTTAGGGTTTTGGTTTGCTTGTTGCGAAATAGATGAAATTGAGCAGTGTGATACTACTGATATTTTAGATTATGGTTAATTTGTTTGCTACTTTTGTTTTGGTTTGGAGATGTACTGTAACTGCTCTTATTTTGCCAAGTTTGAAATTTGTAATTTGTAGAAGTAAAAATTCGCGAAAAATTGAGAACAAATTTGAGGAGGTATATTGAATAACAAAATTAAAATGGAGACGTGAATGACAAGAGAGAAAGGATTGAGAATGGAGAGATGCTTGAAAATGGAGAGAGAAAGGAGACTGGAGTAACGAAGAAAACAGAAGAATTCAAAAGAAGGAGAGATGGAGTTGTAAATTTTAATAAAGTATTAAATGGAGGGCATAAGGGTCATTTCCAAGATCCGTGAGGGGTTGGCCTAGAACAGGCTGCTGGGCCCCACGTGAGTTTTGGTGGTTTTATTCCACGAAATAGGGTGGTAGTGGTTTGCAAATTTTAAAAAAATGAGTGGTAGTGTTTTTAAAAAAAACAAAGTGTAAGTTTCAAAGTTGGAAAAAAGTAGCAGTTGTTGGCAATTTTCCTATGAATTACAAAAAAAAAAAAAAAGGATTCATATAAGTGAGGCTTTAAGATTTTTACATCATTAAGGGTGATTAAGTCTTTAAAAGGGAGCACCATCTTCCTCCCCCCTTCTCTATATAATAGAGATAGGGTTAAGAGAGGTTTTTTTAAATGAGATAATATTTAACTATTATAAAATGATCTTTTATTAATATTCAACAAAAACTTTGGATAAAATATTATCATGAATTAAATTTAACATTATATAATATCTTGGATTAATATATACTATTAAATATATGTAACAATATAACTTGAAATGAGGATAATGATATTACACTGAAACGTTAACTTGAGATATGATATATTATTAATTAATAATTTATTATATATGATTATTATTATTATTATTATTATTATTATTATTATAAAATACCAAAACGTGGTAAGCGTTACAAGCAACAAAAAAGGACAAGTGATCTACAAGAAGTTGGAGGGGAGCCGAGATACAATCTGGGCCCCCACTCCTCTAGCAATAGCGAAGCCTATCCGTCCAAAGATGTGAGCAGCTGCACGAGCCCCAATGTCCTGGGCCCTGGAGAACGTCTGGATCCGCTTCAGAAGCGCAACAGCACCCTTGTCTAATTCCCCCAAAGAAGAGAAGGAAAAAGGAAGGAACCCATATCCAATCGTCCTACAACGCGCCAAATACTTCTCCCGCTTCCGCTGAGCTGCTAGCGCCACCATACGACCAGGAACGAAGTCAAACAACCCAGATTGCGTCAAAGGAGAAGAACCCGTCAGATCAACACACACATCCAAGCTGTCATCCCAAGAATAGAGCAAAACATCCGCCGGTCGAAGAGCCCCGTCGATCCCATCAGTCAACCCAACATTTACCTCCTTACGAGCAGTAATCCCAAATCAATAGCAGATGTCAAGAAGAGTATCACGTACAACATTGTGACGGTGTTTGATACCCAACAACCCCGAGCAGGATACAGCATGATCCCAAAAATATCTCCATCGAAAATCCGTGAGCAAGCAGAACAAGGAGCCGAAATGGAGAATAAAGGAACACCCAACCGATAAGAAAGAACAGAACGATAAGTCTTACCGTTCATAGTCTGGCCCAAACCAGATAACGGGTTAACAAACAAAAACGACTATTATTATTATTGTTGTGTTTATTTAGTGGGAGGGCTCACTCCACCATATTGTTGTGTTTTCGTATTTTCATTATTATTATTATTATTGTTATTATTATTATTATTATTATTATTATTATTATTATTATTATTATTATTATTATTATAAAAACGAGAAGTATACAAGCAACAAAGACGATCAAAGATCTACAAGAAATTAGAGGGGAGCCGAGATACAATCTAGGCCCCCACTCCTCTAGCTATTGCAAAACCAATCCTGCTGAAAAGGTGGATAACTGCACGCACTCCAATGTCCTGAGCCCTAGAGTACGCCTGGATCCGCTTCAGAAGCACAACAGCCCCCTTATCTAATTCCCCCAAAAAAAGAGAAGGAAAAAGGAAGGAAATCGTAACCAAAGTCCCTACACCTCGCCACATACTTATCCTGCTTCCGCTGCGCTGCTGTCGCAACCACCCGACTAGGCACGAAGTCAACCAGTCCATATTGAGTCAAAGGAGAAGACCCCGTCAGGTCAACGCACACATCAAGGCCGTTATCCCAAGCATACAGTAACACATTTGCTGGTCGAAGAGCCCCGTCGTGTCCATCAGTCAACCCAACATTAACCTCCTTACGAGCCAAAATCCCAAATCGATAACAGACATCGAGAAGGGTATCACGAACAACGTTATGACGATGTTTGATACCTACCAATCCTACGCAAGACACGGCATGATCCCCAAAGATATCCCCATTGAAAACCCGTGAACAAGCAAAACACGACGTCAAAACAGAGAATAGAGGAACACCTAGTTGATAACAAAGGACCGAACGATAAGTCTTACCGTTCATAACCTGGCCTAAACCTGAGATCAGGACCGCCCTAAGCCATGCAGAGGTGTGCTCCCCCTGCTCGGATTTCCACAAGGCAAGTTGACGAGGAGATAAGGAGAACGTGGATTCTGTTGATGCAATAACCTTTGTGAAATATAAATCTGCCAATTTTTTCATGAGCATAGGGGCAACGATTTCACTAGGGTTACTTGGAAGGGCAGTTCCCACAACCCTATTAAAATGACCTAAAGCACCATCAAAGTTCGAACCAAGACCCTCAACACTGGAATGACAAAGAAGCGATCTCTGCAAGATATCGGACTGCACTCGTGACRCAAGGAAGGCATAGTGTCGGACATCCCCCGCAGAATAAACTCCCAAACCTCCATAACCAAAAGGCAAGGTGGCAAGCCGCCACTGCCAATCACCAAAACCAGGGTCTGAAGCTGATCTGGATAAGGATTAGATCATTATTAGTAGCTTTATTTTATTATTATTGTCGAATATTTGTTAGGATATTATTCTGATTAGTTAGGATATTATTTAGTTAGATATAATTAGGATATTATTAGGATATAATTAGTTGGATATTTTCTGGATAAGATTTATATCTTTCCTAAAATATCTTAGTTAGTTTTAGATTTTATTTAGTTAGATATAATTAGGATATTATTAGGATATAA
>SNQN01000154.1:73406-84813 GCA_008642245.1 Bassia scoparia
TACCTGCCAAACGTGTGGTCACGTCGGTAATCATCGGAGCCTTTTTGGGCAAAACCCTCAAACACACAGCTGATCAGCGGATTACACTACGCAAAGCCCTCTCGACAAGCGAGGGCAGAGGGTCCAAACCATTAAGACCACGCAAATAAATAGGCGAACTTTTTTCAGGTACACGATAACGCTGTCATGCTGTTTGTTTAGGGTATTGGCTCAAGTGGGAAGGTATCATGTAGGTAAAGCCGGTTCTTATCCCATCTGATACTAAGGATCCGACTCCTCACATTTGATATTTTTCATATAACAATTCCAGGGTTTCATGTTTTGCTTAGCCTAGAGAGTGGTCTCGATGGTTCAACAAACGTAGTGGGATGAGTATTATGTAGTGATAAGTATCAGTAAGTCGTTATTATAAATCTATCCTAGTTGTTACGACACTTAACCGAACATTATATATATTATACATCTGAGTTTGACTCCTTACATTGCGATACTCTAGTGCCACACATATATATAAAAATTTACAACGATTTACTTATCCTATTAACTCCTTATGATTCACAAATTTTATTTTAATAGCCTTTCAGTCTGTTTCTCATAGAATCTATTAACTATAATGCCTATTTACTTTATCATGCATCACTCATCTTAAAAAGGGTCTCTCCTCATACTCATTTTTTAAGGCTAGTCGAACGTCCTGCAGGGATCCATGGAAACCAATGTTTATATGAAAGGATGTTACGATAAAAAATAAAATGGCGTTCCTTCTTACAGAAAATCGTCTTAAGTTGCGTCGCTACAATTGTGCCAATAAGCAAGAGGGTGACATTTCCAACCTATTCAAACCATGAATTTCCTCTGTTGATTGAAGTCCTCAGTCGGGGTAGGCTCATCTACTTAGACTTCTTCAAAAGTGATGATTCACGTAGATGGGAATATAGAAGATCATTGAGTTAATAAAATCAAATCACTATCCCTATCATTTGTGTTCAAATCTTGACCTGCTTTCCATCAGGAAAACCTCTCTGCCCGACTCTAAGCATTTAAAAGATTGCTTAAGATTTAGCACCTAATGTTCAGCTCGTCTAGTTTGTTTCAAGAATGATGATCTATCATAGGTGCAATACCTATTCATGAATAAAATCGCAACTCCCCTTACATACCATTATATACTATTATATGTATATAAATATATACACACAATAAATTCAGCTGTACGTGATCCAAAACAATCAAACATATGTCAATTGAATATATAAGACACTAATATGTAACATTACACGATTCTCACTATATTATTTAACATCAACCAATTGCCCATAAAACTTACTTTCTTATAGTAAAGTGACTTCTCAAGGACTGGGGCTATTCGCACTAATTATAGTATAATAAAATATATTATATCCAAATTACCATCTATCAGATCAATGCCTATATATATTAATATTTTTTTAAATTGGTTGACATATGATTTTTGGGTGGTCAGCTTTATATACTATTGGGTTTAAAGCCATAAGATCTCCAAGCGAATTTAATTCCGGCATGTCATTAAATTCCAGGAATAATTATAGGACAACCGGATCCTTATAGGTTCTTGTTAATAATTAATAAAGCTCCAACATGAAGGAGTTGTGGAGGTGGGCTTGTCAAACCCATTGTGTCGAAGTTCTTCGGCTATGCTAATAATAAGTAAGCATCAGACCCCACGTTATGTATAGTTCCTAGTGACTGTAAGATTGGGGGGGCGCTGACAATAGCGCTTGAATCTGGCTAAGTTGCGTGTTATCGAATAATTGTGTTTGAATGTGAATTGAGTACGCACCTGGCTTAGCGCCATCGGTACAGGCCGCGACTATACCACTGCTGAGCGGGCAATTTTGGGCGCGCGTATAAGATTAGAATCAGTACGATCGCTCCCAGACGTCCATAGATCGATGTTAATGTATTTAACCCAGTGGGGCCATTGTCGCTGAGTCATCTCGAACCGTTTTCGGGCTGTGCGGTGATTAACCTTTATGAAGGTTCGCATGGGTTGTGAAGATTGATATCCCATTGTGTGTAATCATCGACAAGCAACTTGAAACTCATCCCTAGAAAGGACATTCACAGTGCAGGGTTGTCGTGTCGGGCTGGCAACGCAAAAAACTACAACTTACAGCACATGATGTAGGCCAAAGCCCACTCGGGAGCAGACCCTGCGGTCTATAACTCAATATGCGTAGGTAGAATTCTATAATTTGTATTCTTGCCGTGAACATTGCCTGTTGTTTCATGAGAGGTCATTATTATTTAGCTATGACAGTGTTCATCACTTACGTCAGAGATGGTGTAAGAGGCATGGTATTCCGATCGCATCGCTATATGTCGCGGTATCTATTGGGAGCGACATCTTACTCATATATCAAGGTTCGCTTGCGAGATGCTATTGGTTGGTTTCGAGTTTTGGGTTTGCTCCTACAGGATGTTGGTGCGCTCCACAATTTGGGTGTTGGTGTTTCATATGCCGGTGGTTGAAGAGGAGCTAATTTCTTTCCTATACGCCGTTTAAATGTCTGGTTGTGTGGCTCGTGCGAAGTTTGTTGGTCCATCATTAAGTTGTTGGAGGAGGATTTTCAAAATGCTTCAATATGCGGTTAGATGCATTCGGAATCATAGATTTGAATAGAGTACGTAGTACATTGGCTCAACTGTTACGCGTTGGGTTAGTTTTCGATTAACTCTCTGCATCCAGCTCAGTGATGTATAGGAGAAGCTTCTTTGTGGTCTTGTCAAGGAGTGGCAGAGAGGTCCCGCATTGCTTTTTTTGCCTTTAAAGTTTGGCATCCATTGAGTCATCGTGAGTCAGATAAGAAGATTCTTTTGATTTAGAGTTTTGCATAGCCTTGGTATTATTGGAATGATGGTATATTGAATAAGGATCGTGAAACCACTTTTTAGGGGTTGTTGAGAGAGACCCATCAAGAGTTTTTATCTAAGTAGTTGATTTGGTACGGAGGATGTTGCCTGGGCTACCGTACTCAGGACTCCAGGTTACATATCGTCTATAGTAAAAAAACTTGAGCTTATCCTTCGGCGCCGCATTTCTTGAAAGACACACTCAACGTACGTCGTCTTGAGGGTGTCTTCCTCCTTAACTATTCACGAACCTTCGGCTTGGGGTTCTATCGAACTTTTTAGGAGGGCCTGTAGTCGATAGCAATTCATTCTTTTTAGTGGTGATCTTGTTTCTTAGAGAGTGTCAAAGGCATTGTTTCATCCGATTGTGTTTACGTTGGCACTTATTGTTTGATAGCTGAACTAAAATGATCCTCAAAAAGTGAAGATTTGTGTAATAATCTCCGAAGCGGTAAACGTAGACTCGAGCCGTTTTCTCTCATAAATCTTAACTGATTGGCATTCATGCGATAACTTTGCCATCTGAAAAGCCATAAGGGTCCGAAATAATCCCTTGTTTGAGGGCGGGACTGACGGAAGTTACGACATAAAATTCTATACGCTGTTCCTTCGGTGGGAATTTTATCTTCGCATGTTTGATGTCAACATGTCCGTCTTACCGCAAGGGCTTTGCATGTGGTCTCTAGTTAAACGAAGTATGCTCAACCCTCAATATCTAACCCCGCACATTCTCTATAATCAGTGTATAAGATGGAGGATATTTTCCATAGAATGCGGTGTATGGTACTCTTCAGGAACGCCAATCTAAGCGAAGATCCAATAAACTTCAAAAACCACAGAACAATATTCAGGTCTAGGAGGTCTGTGAATTCACAAGACGCACCGAAGCAGGCAATTGTAGCGTTTGGCAAGCAAAGACCACACGAAATAATTCACAGAAATCATCATAGGTTTTTCTTGAAAAAACAAGACGAGAAATACTGTGACGAAAGAGAATCTTATCTTAACTCATATTATGCACTTTTCGGCACTATAGGAACCCAACTAGAAAGAAATTACATCAGCTAAAGAATTATTTAAGATTACACTTTTTAAGGGAAGAGTATAAATCATTAATACTCGAAGTAATATATCCAACTAATTATTGCTCTCTATATATGCGACATTTCATTAGGATATTATTAGGATATAATTAGTTGGATATTTTCTAGATAAGATTTATATCTTTCCTAAAATATCTTAGTTATTTTTAGATATTATTTTGTTCTATATATAGTGGCCGAAAGGCATTAATGAAGATTAATTTATTCTTTCGTCAAATATTTCTCTCTTGTTTTTTCAAGAAAAACCTTGTGAATTCTGTGAATTATTTCTGTGAGTTTGCTTGATTAACTACATTGGTGCTTGGTGCTCTTTGTGAATTAAGATCCTTTAGATCCTGTGAATTATTTCTGTGGGTTTGAAGTTATTTTTCAGTGCTTTACCATTCCCATTCTATGGGAAATATCCTCTCTTCGTGTTTATTTGTGGGAGTTAGGGATTTGTGAGCAACTCGCTTATAAATCCACATCAAGCGGTGACAATACATTTCGAAAAATCACGAAGGGAGACATCAAAATTAACCGAGCCGCCTCAAAGAGATTTGGAGGGGCAAGTACGCATTGCAAAGTAGAGTTTTGAAACGCCAGTACACGCTCGGAGAAGTAACAACTCACTTTGAGGATCATTAGGCTAAGCAACAACGTCCATGAAAGCAATGGCCTTTGACACTCTCTAAGAAACAAGATCACCACTAAAAGATGAATTTGCACTAACAGGCCCTCCTAAAAGTCGAACCCCAAGCGAAGGTCGTGTAATAGTAGGAGGAAAGACACCCTCAAGACGACTACGTGGGTCTTCAGAAGGCAAGAAGAGCTCAGTTTTCTTAACATTAACATGGAGGCCGAGACGAGGACCCTCCGTCAAAATCAACTCCAAAACCTTCCCAACAACCAAAGTGTCACCTATAATAGTACCATCATCCAAATACCAAGCATGCAAACTCAAGTCAAAAGAATCTCTTATCTGACACACCAATGGATGCAGAACTAAAGCAAAAAGCAACGGACCTGCTGCACTCCTTGACAAGACCACAAAGAATGCTCTCCATAATACAACTGAGCTGGAGAAGAGTAACAGAACTTAACCCAACGCGAAACAGTTGAGCAATGAAGACGTACCTCATGCAACATGACCGAGCGATCAACCATATTGAAGGCATTTTGAAAATCCACCAACAACATAGAGAGACCAACATAATCTCCACGAGCCTCAACCAGACAATTAACGGCAAGAAGAATAGCCTCACCACCGGCTGAAACACCAACACCAAATTGGAGACCCCCTAGGTAGCAACCCAAACTCGAACCAACCAAAGCAACGCCAACCTTAGAAATAAGATGCCTCCAAATAGTACCCACATTAATGGGTCGAATGCCACCGCTAGGCTTCACCAACGACGTAAGTGGAGCACTAGCAATATATGCCCCTAAAACAACAGGGCATTTACCAGCAAGAAACAATTTAAGCACCTACGCAGTTGTAGACCGCGGGCCTACCCCGAGGGGGGGCTTGGGCCTACATCGATGTGTAGTGGTTGTTGTGTTGTGGGCTTGAGCCACAGAACCCGCACGTGAGTGCGTTGGGGGAGTGTTGTCGAGTAAGGGGATCGCCACCGTGCCTATAAAGGTTAATCACGGACGCCCGAAACGTTGGTGCCAAAACAATGGCCCCACGGCCATCTAAAACCGAATCGGGCACCGCCACGTGTATAATCATTAACCTCCTTTCGTCGTCTCTCGGGGGATGGGCGGGCATACGAAATGGTACTGTTCCAGACACCGAATCGCTCCTATTTACCCGTAACTCAAAGTGCCCAACCTAGCGATGCCCAGCTCAGGCATGGTACTAGCGGCCCTCCTTCTTAAATCGGTCTAACATTGTAATATTCCCTGTTCTAACCCATCGATATAGTCGACCGTTAGACCCCTATTGTTCTTAAAATTTCTGCAACTTAGCAATTTTAAGCTCGAGTAGAGTTCTGTCATCTACAGATCCGTTTCCTAAATGGTTCAACGCTATGCAGTGGAGTCCCCTTTCGATTCACTACAAACGCACATGACTCGCACCACTTAGGGTATTAAGGTGGCATCACTTTTGTTTGTTAGCGTCACCAATCTTTATGGTGACAAGATTTCCTGATCACCTTACTTTAAGTATAATATCTTGTTTTCGTCTATGAATTCTCCTTATTATCCTCTGTAAGTTTACAATTCGTGACATTGCGATTTAAATTCCCGGTCTATTTAAAACAAATATATAAAGGCGTGACACAAACAGATATATCGCGACAGCTCGTCATAACTGATTTTACCCTGTAATAGGGCTTAGAGGATCGTTTACCCAATCTTGTGTATGATCAGTTAGCAGATATATTTGTATCGCTTATAAACAGGAGTAGGTGACGTTTGAGACACTTAATCTTGATATGACTATCCATCAATGCTCGGATTAGTAACTTTTAGGCATAATCTTGTTTACTCTAATTGATTGATTAGCTAATACATATATTTATCGTCATGGGAGATATTAGTTTAGATAGAGTGGTATATATAAGCATATACTATGGACTCAATGCTTACCTATCCTTATCCTTGGTGGATTTTGTCCGCTCGTGACCACCACGTTGGGTGGGTTACTTTGTTTTTCCCTTGCGCTCGTCAGCTCCCAGACTCCGCCTGATTGCTGTTATGGTATTACATAGAACGCATAATTAATTTACCGTAGTACTACGGAGTACCTACTCCCCTTACGACCCTTCTACCGGCATGGCTCTACCTGTCGACGACTATTTATACGCCGTACTTGCGGTATTTACACTATGAGGCAGTACACACTACTATCAACTAACACACAGCCGAGCATTCTCTGGATAGTGTCAATGCTGAATACCACCAAACCTTTGTATTGGGTGGGAATAAGTCAATGAGAGACCATTCTTTAATCTGATAGGCGGATGCTCAGCTGAGGTGAGCTCTTGTCAGAGGGCAGTAGGTCTCGTAGACTTGGAAGTCAGATTTAATTGCTCATGTAATGAGTGTCACGCACTCGCAATAATTGCTCGAATGTCATGGGGTACCCATTGAAGGAGGGTACACTTACAAACAACCCTTGTGAGGTCTGTGTTTTACGCGTTGTATTGTGGTTTGCTATCATAGCAGGTAGCAGAAGAGAGACTTAGGAGTGTGAGAGTCCTTTGGACTGTCTTCAGGTTTGCCTATTGATTTTGACGCCCCTTAATGTAACTTGGTAAACAATGGGTGAAGCACTCAATTTAGACTGCGCTGAGCTTGATTGTTATCAATCATGGTTTCTCTAAACTACGTATAACACGCGGTAATGTGTTTGATGAGGTGAACTTTAGCGGTAGCGGATGAGCCCTGCTATATATTGAGGAATGTTATATTCTAACCGCTTATTTATAATTTATTTGCATTATCTATTGGACTTCACTTTATTTCTATTTGAAGCTGGTATACTCTTTGACGCCTCTTCACATATCTGGGTGACCTTCGTACTAACGTAAAGATATTACTTAATATATGTTGCTATATCAATTATTCTGATCACAGATAGTGGAAGGAAGAGTATCTCTTATAAGCGAGATTTATTTATATATTAACTTCCCCACTTCCAACTACTTTATTGTCTTACCCACCAACATGTCACCTAATTAGTCCTCACATGGTGAGTATCCCTTCACACACGACGTACAGTATATACATTTTATATGGAGGTACCATTCAGTGATTTAACTACCTCATGACGACCACTGGCTTAGACCCGTTGTCACATGCAAACAAATTCAGAATCGTCTCGGGATAAATATAAGATGATGATCAATACACCCGAACCTACCCCACCCTTACCCACTGATAGAACCATGCCCGTCTATCTTGCGATGGATTCCGGATTCTTAAAACAAGTCTACCTTAACTACAATACATTGCTTATTTGTCCTGAAGTAGATAGAAGTATGTAGATATTGGTTGTGATCATCTGGTGAAAGCGGCCGCCGCGACTTGAGTGCTTTGTTTTGGGTGATCCGACTCAGACAACACTGAAATAAATTCATGGGTTGATGTATTCCTTGGCACGTTATTACCATGTAGTCAGCATAAAAGGAATGACGAAAATGAAAATGACATATGATAAAAACGAAAATGAGAAGATTAATCCTCACGTATTTACATGCAAAATTGAAAGGGGTGGTTTTCTACCTATTTTTATGATTGAATTCGAAGTCACTCGTAATAATTTATTAATTCAAGTTACTAGCAAAACAGCGAAATGGATGTTTTGGGTGACGTAGATCTTCTTATAGGTGCATCGAGTTTCTACATCTCCGGCTCTAGTTCGAAAATGACTTGAAAAGACGAGGAACTCGCTATTTTAGATGTATCGGTATTGTATAGGGCACAAAGGAGACCGTAGGTATCGCGAGACATGAGAGACAGTTAAGTGAGAAATACGCAAGTGTCAAGAGTATGGTCCTTGGTACTCCTCTGTTGTTCTTAGGCGCTCACTGTCGGCAAAAGATTTGAGTGCGAGTTACACAGGAGAGTTACCATTTTATAATGGGTTGTGCCACGGACGCAAGAGAAAATCTGATCGGCATCGTTTACATGGCGTATATTCGAGCTCGGCTACGTGCTGCGCCGGAGCATAGTATTATCTGCACCCTCTAGAGTCGTATAGGAGCGTAAGTATCGACTGTGATTTTTAGCGCAGCACGCACTACTTATGGCGCGTTCCTCACAGCAGCGTTAATAGTGCCATAGATGCTACGACTTTAGTTTCCCTAAGCCTAATAAATCTGACTTTTCTTCACTCTGAATCCTCTTCTCTGATTTGCGGCTATGCTAACCATAAGACCACCCCAGCCCTTCTCGTGACGCAAATACTTTCATCCCTCGTGTTCTATACTCACGGCGGTTCATAGAACATTCGAATTTTTTGGTATTCGGTGTAACAAGTCTTCTCTGATGTATCGTTCCTTTTGTATTTTGTGTGCTTCTCTCTCTGCTTTCTCTCCGGTATTTTGTATTCTTTCTCTTTTATCATTTGCGTCTCTTTTTCTCTTTTTTTTTTCCTGTTTTCTCTCTTTTGTTAAATTCATTATCCGTAAAACCTGCCCTGAGAAAATTATAGCACGAACCGATCGCCATCGCAAAAACCTCAATCTAAAAATACTAGTGAACATCGAGAAAAATGAGAGAATTCGGCGGTTTTGCCAATGAATTAATTTGTAGTGACCAATCCAATGAATGAAATCTGATGCGTCAACGTATAAAATTATGTGATTATAAAACCTCAACAACACTAAGAGGTTAGATTGAACTTCAACAATTTAGTACAGAAGGGAGAATTATGAACAGCATGATTAAATATGAATATATTAGGGTCCTGCTGCCTCCTTCTTATTCGAGGCCTTGGTGCACTGCTCCTCCATTGATTCCCTTCGGACCCATGACCTCTGCATCATATTCTTAGAGATGCGCTATGCGTCTTAATCCTGCTCCAAACATCAACAGAAGTAGTGCAAATGATCTATGATTATTCCAGGCGTACATTTTTTCCTTCATTGTGGGTGTATCTTTTTGGGCAAAGCCTTTTTCTAATTGTTGGGTTTTTGGTCGGTTTGGTGAACTATGGGCTATGACAGGTGTGCTTTAGCCACCGAAAGCTGCATGTTCTGTACGATGTTGAGAGGCATCGTTTGTTTTTTAGATATTCTAAGACCCGAGACTAGGTATGATGAAAACTGGCCTGACAAATCGATGTCGTAGTGATAGTTTTGTTGAGAGTTGTCGTGACTCTGTTCGAGTGATTTTGTATCTTTTTAATTGCTGCTTATCATTACTTTTTAGTTATCAAGCGTTGACTGGCTCAGAACAAATCAGATAATTTTGCATTGCTTACTATTTATCTCACGAGAGAAGAAATAACGGAGGATTACTCACCGTGTCAACAATGTGCCATCTGTATGTCATTGCCACACAAGGTTGCTCTAGTATGCACCTTTATGATTACCAGGTTCATCAATCCTCCTATAGAATCAAAATGTCACACTGTCTAGAAGGCTTGAATACGACTTTCTCTTTGCAGAGTGAGGTCACTATACGGTGCTGTTATGTGTGGTCCAGTGAATCACGTACCTGAACACCAATCACTGTTTGTCCACGACTGCATACTCCCCCGGGAGTAAAATGCTAATGTTAGACGATACAAAGAGGCTATTTGATAGTGATGCGATATGTTGGATAGCCTCAACATAGTTAAGTTAATGGCTAGTGTTGATGTCATGCAGATCATGTGACTTCACTTGTATGCTTTAATGAAGCGTGGTCTTGTCGTCTTATAGGAAGCCTTCGTATGTGGTAAAAGCCCCTCAAAATCGATACCATACGGTTTGTGGGTTGGAGGGAGGTACTGTTTCATCGTTTCATTGTATAGACTGGTTGTGCAAATAGATATGTATGGTTATTGGTGATAGAAGGACACCTTGTTGTTAATGTGATCGATATGGATGACTGGTCAAAGACTATTACTAAAGAGATAATGAAGATGCAGGCACGTAAGTGTACAGGTAAACTCGATCATGGGAAACATGTATCAGTGTTCTGTGCTATGTCCAATAGTGATGGGAATTGCGTGGTAATGTGTGCGTTAGTTTTATGTGTTGGTAAAGACTCAATGAAGGAGTAATATAGCATACGTAAAGCAACTGCTTCGCACTTCGCCTTGTAGGTTAAGTTATTCAGGTGTGTGGTTGCTGACAATAGTATGGATAGATCTAATGTAGGCTTTATGTCGATTGTCTGTTGCGCCTACGACCTATAGTCACGTATCTGATGAGATAGGTGTGTCCGTTCACTTGAGAACAAATGTCAGCCACAGAAGGCCAAATGCTCCATAGCAAGTACGTAAACAGAGTTCTGTTTCGTCAACTATCGGTGTATATAATACTTCTTTTCCTCAAGAATACATGGTATATGAGATGAGTAGGTAAGTTTGATGGTTGGTGGCGCTTGTGATCGTGACGGCTCACGTGTGCACTTGACTTATCTGGAATAATGCCGATCATTGGCTTAGACCGCATCGTAGACGCGTATTGATGATGACGAATATTTATGTTAACTATATTATGGGGAGTGTACTACAATGGGTAAAAGGGTCTAGCAGATTTCTATGTGGCGCACACACACGGGATTTCGCAACAATGCCTCCATAGTCCCTCTCTCTGAAGCCGTCTATGAGATCTCCTTAGATGTACCCGTCAGCTGTGTGTAGTATCGTGAAGCGAGGACTTTGTAATTAAGCGAGGGCATTACGAGGTGGTCTACATATCCGAATACAGCTGATAATTCACGAGGATAAGTTGGAATGCAACCGAGAGTCTACTTACGCTAGTCAT